>JAFELO010000085.1:497333-563100 GCA_017140195.1 Eumaeus atala
CAAAATATTACTAATAGTTGCTAGAAAGGTTTGATGACTTAAAACCTGCGTAGGTTTATGTGATGTAAAGCATGTGGTAGTTTCAGTGTAGTTATCTGTATCATTCGGGGATCTAAATAGGTACATACTATGTATGGTGTACCAAAATTGATGAGGTTATGATATTGCATTAACTACCATGTCCATCTATTCACATATGGAAGCGCAGAGAGAGGAATGGTGTGAGCGCGGGAGAGAGAGAGAAAAAGTGCGAGAGAGAGAGAGAGCGTTTATAGAAGTTTTTGGAGAATAATTAGACAGATAAATAATGCAGTAAGACACTATCTATAGTAGGTATCTACTAATATATTAAAATTTTTGGGTACTTACTGCACAGATGAGTTATTGAAGACTTACCTGGAAAAAAAATTATTTATAAATAACACTTGTATTTTAAAGATGGAATTCTTGCAGCCGAATACTGGCCAAAATTGTCATCTTAAAGTTGCATGTTTGTAGTGAATTTCAAGCATTCGGCCGAATATCACAATATAGCCATGTACATTCTTGCTTTGAATTGACTAGTTTGCCTTTATAAAATAATATTCAAATTACCGCATAATACTACACACACGGCTCTATATAATAAAAGAAATCATGGCAAGTACTTGAAAAATAATAGTCTAGAGTTAAACAATTCACCGCGATAAAAGTATGCACACGGTATTAGATAATGATACGCATAAGGACTCTAAATAGACAACGAGCAACGAATAGGGCTACCACCATCACGGAAATAATACTGTGAAATATTATTGTAAGAAATTTTATATCCCATTGTGGAATAGCAGAGGAGGCTCAATTTTTGATACGAATGGGCAACTGTTTCACCACTAACGCCTCTCGGATTCTTAAAATAATCAATTAATTATAAACAAAGAAAAATTATGAATCTTTGAGAATTTCACGTCAATTACCTGAGGAATTTTTAAAAAATTGTACTTGTTGGTTCGGTATAATTTGGGCTTTGTTGGTGAAAGGAAATTTTTAACAATGCACGAAATCCCAGTGTTAATTACAACATTAAGAAAGATCCTTCACTTCTACCAGTGTCATTGACATCGGGCCTGTTATTTGACATCACATGGACCAATGCGGTGTGAAAATCATCAGCTCTGAAAACCAGTCATAAGAGCTGCTAATTACTACGCCGAGGGTAAATAAAACCTAAAAACAGTAGTTAAGAAATATATATGCATGTGTTGTGCGAGTAATATGTCCATTGATTTGCATACAGATATGCACTTTAAACACAGTTGTGACGGTTCAATTTCTTTCAGCACATTCGGTTCATGATCTACGCAAGTGGATTACAATTGCCAAAATAACATATGGATAACAGGTAACAGTACAACATTCATTACGTGTTGAATTTCAGCACCATATATATGTTTTTATAGGATTGGCTTACTGCATTTTAACAAATTGTAACTTTAGAATATATTATTGACAAAAGATATAGGACGCGATCATTAAAGGGGTCGGTCTATTCAGACGTGGTCTTGTCCGATTATATCTTAAATAGTAAAAATGATAGATTTGAATAAAAATAAAATAACAAGTAAAATCCTTTTACACGTTTAAAATATGTTAACAATTCAATATTAAGATGGCGGCCTTTAGGCCTGTTAATTGAACGTCAAAATTTATGAAGACACCATTGTAGTGTCGTTTAGTGTGAGAAAATTCAGTTATTCATACGCTGAAATTAAGACGTATTCATGCATTTCGATGCTCTAAACTGCCTTCTATATTTTATTTCCTATATTTCATCACTGGTACAAGCTCATACTTATGCTCCATACAATTTTGAGTATATTCATACAAAATTAGAAATTAATATTTAAGTAAAAACTCTCAATTTTTGTTAACAATAGTAATTTCGTTATGCCAAATTGTACAATTTTTTGGTTATATCACATTATATTAAGATACACAAAAGAATCCAAGAAGTTACATAGCATTTACGCCAAATTTAAAGCTATTCCCTGTTTACTCTCCATGAGTTTGATATGTGCTAGCCCTACAGGGCGCATGCGTTGAGGTAGGCCGGACGTACCTTAGCTTAGGTAACAAATATATTGTAGCAAGAGGTCGACGCTCGGGTCAACGTACAGATGACGCGATCATTTTTATGTGTTACCAAGCGAATGATTCATCTTAAACTGTACACGAGTGACATACAATGTGTTCGGAATATTCACGTTATTAACACCGCGCGACGAACTTTAACAGTGTTGTTGTACACGCACATACACATTGTACATGTATTTTAGAGATGGTAGTGTCATTGCTGTATTGTAGCATGACATTGTTGAGTAGCTAATTCTCCGTCAGGCGGATGGTGTCAAGGAGGGCAACGAATACGCTTAATCATTAATCACGGAGGTTAATAAGCGTAGGCATTCATCTCATGGCTCTTAATACTCGCTTATTATAATATATATAAAAATATTAATTCTACACATGATCCCATACGTATATAGTGATTGACGATTTTATTATATCGTAGATAACTCTGTTATCATAAAATTCGATTCTTGTTAAAGAAACAAATGGATTTTTTCATTGCAAGGCTTTTCTATTACACAAGGCGAACAGGCTGTCGTTTCGAATTGATCGCGACTACCGACGTCGATCTTAACATTAACTTAACATCCGCACAACCATACTCTTACATTTACTTGTATAACTGGACAGCACAAGGATTTTGACACATTCATTCATGACGATGATTCTGTCTCATTCCACAGGAAAATCTGAAGAAACGCTACAAAATCCGTTAAATAGACACAACAATGAATAATATTCGCGTAAATATACAAAAATAATATCCGTACAACCACCCTATTTGGGTTTGCGGGAAAAAAGCAGATACGCACTAAATCCGGTGGCTGAACCTCCATCATCATCCGAGATAGTCAGGCGCATCTGACCTGTCGGCTACTGGGCTCTCCGGCGACTGGCCACTCCACACAACCTTGAGACACGCCAATGCGTTACCTTCGCTCACAAATATTAATCGTGACATATTAACCATCACTTCAGGTCTAGAATATTTGAGAGTACATCACAAGTCACGATCTACTTGTTGCGCCTGCAATGCAGCAATGACCTGATGACAAATTACTTGTTCGTGATTACTAAGGTGGCAATTCAAGTTGTAATATAAGTCAGTTTTTTAATATTCAGATGAGAAAAAAAAACTGGCCTATTAGAATACACGCGTGAGGAATTCGAACGAATTACCAAGACAAATGGTTTCTAGTAAATCATGCAGGTCTGTGTTATAATACAAAACGTCAGGGGTCTTAATAAGATAATCTATCTCTTTCAATCACACGGGCAGACAGAGACAGATGGTAATGAAGTTCATCCACAAATGCATCCCCGTGGCCGCTCGATCACCGCCATTTCCCCAATCGAAAACTCCGCTCCACACTATTTTAAATGGACTTTAATAAATTGAACATATTCGATTATCATATTCATAAATGTTAATACGATAAATATTGATATAAGAGTGTCTACACAAGGAACTAGCGAGAACTTACTACTTATTCCCTTGACAGTTTACTCTTTTGGAATGGATTTTCTTGTAAGGTGCATAAGATTTGTAATTAAAATTTTAAAAGCATCAAATAAAATCGTGACTTTTTTAAAGCTTGTATCTATTGAAATAAAAGAGACACCTGTTAAATCTTGAACTTTAAAAATTAATAGACTTTCAGTAATGGTGTTGGACACACCATTACTGAATTACTACCCATAATTTATAAAAGACGCACGAAACGTAATAATTAAAAATAAATAACGTGTTTCACTAATTCCCCAATCGCGCTGGTTTAATCCGTCGATCCATTAAAAGTATATCATCTTCTAGAGGCGAACGAGCTGATGATATATGACTATTAAATCATTGTGTGAGGACTTTTATTATACGTATAAATTCAAATGTGTGTAGATTGTTAAATTATAAATATATTCTCTGTATGATTTTGATTATCTCTTGGCTGCGTTTTACTGTCGCGCATCGTCGTCGTAGTTTGTTCGTCCGTTAGCTGTTTCATTTGGCAGCCGATGAAAGAGAGTGAGAGAGAGAGAGAGAGAGAGAGAGAAATGGATGTTAATAAGCCTAGTTTGTGGTTACTATCACAGCAATGGTATTCCATTCGACGCAGGTATCGGTCATCAGGTCTATCAAATGTACATTTTAATCTCAAGACGAAGAGAGCTGATGCAATAGACGCTGCCAATATGTCTCCCGAGCACGGCAATTGCAAAATGGCATTTTATACGCCTGTAACAGTCCTTCCGTTTAGTGTTGTGTTTCACACCGCACAAGTATCGATGTGGGTAACGCGATCGCTTGCGTCATCGAGTATCGGTTGCGAGGATGTCGAGGTTAGCTAGCTTTAGGGTCAGGGAACCTAGTGGCCTCGATTCTAAAATTATTTATGGTCTTCTTAAAATTCTGGGAACAGAAGAAAGTTGACCATTGGACTTGCTCCAATTCTTTACTGAGTACATTTTGAATTATGTGATGATATATATTAGGCAATTACTAAATAAATTATGCATTTAATATAAATAATAGCATTTATTCAAATTCTTAAATAAGTGGTAGGAATAGGTAGTTCGTATATCATCAACTGTAAAATCTCTTAAAATCCACTTAAAAGTATAACTTTTCGATAGGTCTATAAAATCCTTACAAAAATCCGTGTCTTCCTTGATACTATTTTGAAAAAAAAAAGGCTATAGAAACATCAAATTATAGGTGTCATTTCATGTCGTGGACATGTTGATGACGCGGGTCAAAACGATACCAACAATCTGCATATCCTCCGGTAATAATATCTTTGAGCGTCAGAAGACGTCATCATTGACTGATCCGAATAGCAGATTCCATCTAATAGGAGAGGCCAATATTGAAATGTCTACAGAGCAACAATGATAATAACATGCTAATGTCATGATTCTCATATTAATAAACTGAGCAAAAATTTCGAATTAGGTACCAGCGAGTTTAGCAAATTACGAGCTTTGTGTCAAGCTAACACGTGTAAAGCGATAAAACGTATCACAGCATCGTGACAGGGCCATCGTACTTATACCACGGGAGTCCACACTGTAATTTATTACGAGGTACCCGAGACCCGTTAGTTTAGGTGTGCTACGTAATATACAACCCCATAAAAATTAAAACCCTCTAGGCTGTAAAAGTATTATATTCCAGCGTGTGCATAATGAACGAGAAACGGGTGTAAACCCTATAGTTCATGTGATGTTAAAATTAGAATATGTTTGTTTATTCAAAACAACTGTACGGGTATAGGCTGAACTTTTGAGTTTGAAAACTCAGTAACAAAATAATATACTATGAACAAAGCATGGATGGATACGAGTAGCAGGAGATCGGTCGTTTTGGCATTCATTACAAGAGGCCTATCTCCAGCAGTGGACCGATGAGGGCTGATAATAATGATGAAGAACAAAATATAATTATAGATCAAAATATTGAAAAGATGGGTGTAGATGTTAGAATCAATTATTTAGAAAGCAACGGTACATAATATCACTAGCAAGTAACAACCACATGCATCGAAACGGTTCTTTTCCATTCCATTGTTAATATTTTTACAGGATTGCGCCGGGCTAATCTGATTTAATTTCCCAAAAATATCACGAAAGTTTTGCAATGTTTTACGAACTGGAATTAGGTGTGTATAGGCCTACGTACATCAATTTTTATATATTTACAAATAAAAATTACATGAATTATGAATTAATTAATTCGTACTTGATATGTAATAATGGTTTATCGACAACATATTACTATCGATACTAGATATCGGTCTTCCCTAAAATTAATTAAGATAAAGGGGCAATGTACGGCAGCGCCAACCCATCGATTTATTTGGCACTGCCATGCAGTTTTATTACACCTCTTCCTTTTAAATTGTTTAGTTTACTTATTTCAGATATCACGCGAAAGATAAGCTCCTTGAATCGTGACACATTCTGAGGAACAGATGGCAGATAACTAAGGTCGTTACTAATGTTCTTCAATGAAGTGAAAACGTGTACAGAAAGATGAAGTGCTGGTCGACTATTGCTCGAGTGGGAAGGCGCACTCTGTCCAGAAGTCAAGTCAGACGAGAATAGAATACAGAGGTAAGAGGTGATCGTCTTAGCGGTCATTGTAAGTATCGGTTCAGCAGCGAACTGATAAATGCTGCTAATTATGATACAAATTCTCAACTACAATATGAGAAGTACCACGCTTGGTGTTAATTGCCTACGATATTGAAACAAGACAGGCCCGGTACCAAATGGGCGGTTGTTCTTAGAATAAAACGAGAAATGAGGCCAAAGGTCAGTCACCATCTTGCATTTTCATTTTGTTTCCAGCAATACAAAATTTAACATGACAAAAGAATAAAATGAGAATCGAGTTGCTTTGTGTCGGCGGTAATTTAATTTTGTTCCGTGAACAATATTACTCGAAACGTTATTAAAATTAAAATCGAATTAAAATACACAAAGAGTTGCCTACTAAGAATGCACAGGTAACGTATTACTTCCTGGGATAATTATTGGAGACGAGCCTTTACCACCGATTTAGTCTAGGTTTAAAATGATTTGATTGAATTCTATTGAGTACTTTAGCGTGTTAGACTAACAGTTTAGTTGGCAAATTGCCTAGCGAAGGTAACATATTTATCTACAACCTGTTTTGCATCCGGCCTGCACTAAAGTCAACAACAGCTGCACCAAAAATAAAATAAATTAAATAAATAAGTCATGTCACAATACTTTAAAATTACACAAGAAAGTTCTCATTGGTTCCTACGCTCTCATTTAATTAGTTTAATCTAACCGCCTGTGTGCTGTCATTGTCAATCTGAGTTCCGACCTCGGTGCTTCCATCAAATGAATGCAAACGAGTACTTCCATAATATGTGGGTTGTAGACACTTGTTTATGTTTTAATTAGCTGTGGAAATATTTTCTAACTAGTCTAAGTAAAAATAATAACGTAAGCAATGCCAAGGTTTTTTTTCGCATTACTCACTTGACGGAGCGTCTGAGCATCACACATTTTTACTTAGACTAGTTACAAAATATTTCCACAGCTAATTAAAACATAAAACAAGTGTTTACAACTCACATATTATGGAAGTACTCGTTTGCATTCATTTGATGGAAGCACCGAGGTCGGAACTCAGATCCATTGTGTAGACCATATTTAGCAAACTGAATAAAAATGCAACCTAAACGACATCGATTGCAAATATTTTTTATGAAAGGCATCTGAATTAACGCGATGTTTAACAACGCGTACACTCAAAGTATTCAAAATGTAACAAACAGTATTCAGCTTTATATAAAAGGGGCTGAGCTAACTAAATTAAACGGGAGTCGAAGCCCGGTGCATGCGGAATGTAAACAGGGAAACGCATTGATCGATACGGCGCAGTAAACACGGCGGTCGTCATGGCAACGCGGCGGGATTCGTCACTTCCGCCCCCGCCAGCCATCGCCCCTGTTGTGACACGCGCCTGGTGATGGGACATCGAGTCGATGCTTTAGTAATCATATCGATGATTCCACAGTTGTTTTGGGTGACGTGAAACTTCATTAAAAACGTTGTCATTTAAAACTGAAAGAAAAAGAACTAACGCCTTGTGTTTATTTTAGGCTCAGCTAACGAATTTTTAATTCCTGATATTTGTAAATGTTATTCTTTGTAGATCCCCATATTAACTTTTAAAATATTAATCATTGGCTAGAACATTCATGTACTACGTAAACTAAACCTTTTTGTAGGTACCACAATGTTATGGCAAATTCAGTCTCATGTACTGATAATAAATACAAGTGTCCTATGCACTATCAAACAAATTTTTCTGACGGAAATACCTACATAAAGAAGAAAATTTAGCTTTTGATATTCTGATAAAATTGCAGTAATGGTGACCACGCATATGTGATAAATGAGATTCTGGTCACCTTGAACTGTCACGTATCCATCAAAGCGTGTAATGAGAACATAATTTGATTTGTAAATGTAAGCACTTTTAGATTTAGTATAAAATGTTCACGTTATCACAGTATCTGCAAAAATATTTATAACATCGTCCACACGTTTATTCATTTATTCATATGACCTCATTATCCAATTTTCACAAGCATTCTTTGCATTTATGACTTTTAAGTTATTTTTAAAGTAATAAAACAAAATAAAAGCAGTTGCATTTCTTGAAGGTTTCATTAGGTAAGGATTTTAAAAATTTTTTTTTGGGTTACATAAATTAAGTATATTAGCATAAATTTTGTGTAGGAATGTAATATGAACTAATTATCGTTGAGTTACTATTCGATACCAAAAATGTACTTGCCTGAGTATAATTAACTATTATATCGATTATTTTTTTAAAATATCGATATTTATGTCTCATCACTTATTTTAAACTAGTCTAGTCGCTACCCATAGATAACAAAGCGTTCGTTTATACTAAGGAGAAGAATTAATTAAACTTTATTCCTGTCTTGTAGGTATATATTTATGCGAAGGTTCATTGTAAGACTAGCATAGGTTATGTACAGAAGAGAATATAAAAGACTAGTGGATTTGAAAAAGTAGCCTGTGTTCAGAAAAAAAATTGTGTTTCTTTAACTTTTATGGCACGAATAATTAATTTACGTGGCGATTATACGGCTGATATTATATTTCAAAAGTAAGGGTTTAAAAATATTAAATTACTGTTAATGGCTATTTAACATTAAAATGATGTTACATTCAATGAACAGTTTGAATTATTTGTATCGATCACAACATAGCTTATGTTGTGATCGATACTGTATCGTAAAATGTATTAAATTTATGGGTTTAGGATCCATTACCAAATAGCCTATCACAGCCACATCCACAGGAACAGGAAGTGACATTTAATTGGCACAATAAAACATTGTTGGAAGTGAAAAGCATCTCTCATCGAGAATTCAATAGTTCCTTTCCTTTGATTATCTTCATGATAAAATGGTTAACTTTGGTTTCGTGGCGAGATTAATGGCCAACATATGTTAGATTCTTTTCTTTTTATATTTCTTCAACGTTAAGAGTAAAAGCGTGAGTTTTATTGAAGAAGAATTCTTTCTCAGTTTTTATTAGTACTGTCAACTTATAAGTGCATATATTTTTCAGAGCCTTGTAGAAGTGGTATTGTGTAAAATACATAAAAGGATACTTCTGTCTATGTAGGTATCGTGAGCAGCTTGTCCAAGATAAATGAAGGAAGCAATCGATTACATAATTTCAGAAAAATAAACATAAAAATAAAGCGGCGTTATTAGGTCCCGTTTGATTTCTGACAACGCAAGATGCTAATTAATAATGGATTTTTACTGGCCGATAAAATAAATCTACAAATTTTATGGTTGTGCGGATGTTTATCGACGTTCTGTTGCCCTTAGGTAAACTAGGCCTCGTTTGCCTGCTATGACGCAAAAATGTTTGCTGTTCAATGAGCGATTCTAATTCAACAAAATTTAAAAGAACATACTTTTATTGGATAAGGAAACAAAATTATCTCCATATTTTTGGTTGTGCTGATGTTGCAGCTTGCAACAAGAAAAAATTTCGATAGAATCTAAACTTAAACTATCTAACGAGGGAACCCAAATTTAACAAAATTTGAAACCGAAGATAAGAAAGAGCTGACAATGCGAACTCTCATTGTATATCAGCGCGCACTCATGTCGTCTGCACCTTTAATTAAACATCATTCATCATTTTCATGTTCACGCTGCCAGGTACGAGTGTGATCAGACAAACACGAACGCATTTAGAATATTTATAACGCGGTGCGTGCCTGAACACAATCACCAACTAAAGCGCTGGAGGAGAATTAACGACCTTAATGACGCAGGTGCACGAACACGGCTACTTCGCTCTGGAGTAGATCCGTTGGCGATCACTTCGTATTTACGATCTCCAATTCTAGACTATCAGATATCTCTTGCAATTTGGGATCAGAAATTATGTTCACTTTTCAAAAACTTTCCTATGTATACGACACTTCAGGGATGCGTGATTGTTGATTTTATTTAAATTTTAAATTTGTGTAAAAATCATTTTAAATTCGAAGATGGACTAATAAAATTTGCATCTCTATTTTGAAATGCTACTAGTGTTTTTTTCACATTCTTTTATCAAATCACGACAGGGATATTATTGTGTCGTGTGAAACGTGGCTTTGTGGCTTTCTCAACTTCGTTTTATTTTTTCAGTGACATTTATGTCAATTAAACTACATTTAACGGAATTGTCGTTGGTTAACCAACCGAACCTAAATAAGATTCGGTCGGTTATGTTCCGAATTGTCCTGGCTTTTCGTGTACACGAGCCATATCAATGTTCTACAGGCCATGATGGATGTAATATGTCCACAAAATTGGATTCAATTCCAACTACCAATACTAATACTTTGTGAGATATCCGCTTCACAACTGGTACGCAGTGTACTTTTGATCTGAGAAGAAAATTGTAAAAATAATTGTTATTTTGTGAAAGTTTGAATTATATTCAATGAAAGCTTCCAACGAAAACTAATTTAAATGAAATCGACTTGGTAGTTTAAGAGACAGGGTTTTTTTATTTGCTGCTATGGAACTATTCATAGGGGAGTCGCTCTTGTTTTATTTCTTTTATAAGTTAATTCAAAAGGAACCGAAGTAGTAGCGTATAAACCTTGAAAAAAAATAACAAAGATTTATGTCAAAATCAGTAACCGTTAAAACCAAACTTTATATTTATATATAACGTGTTGAACGAAAATGAAGGCTATGTTATCAAAAAGAAGGTTGAATTTTGCATATATTTAGTATAGTTTTAGGGGCTCATTTCGAACCACCTGTGGAGAGCCTTTGAGCACTTTCTTTACCTTTTACTATAAAATGCGACTTTTGTAGGTTCAATATAGAAGCGATTTTATGACTCCTTACTAAAATACGTGGTTGGAATGAAAATGATTGAACTTTTTACTATAGAGACTAATAGCTACTCTTTCTTACAAACATGGGGCGGACCCTCGCAAGCTTTTAGCTAGACGTCCTATCGAAAGGGAGTACGTGCTTACATCTGTATCTCAAGGGAGCTAGACAGACTGGAGCTTGCCACGTAACACGGTAGTAAATACTTTTCATTCCAAGCTGCATAAAAACTTCAGTATCTGAAATGCTACTATTTGAAAGATAAAGTGGTTGCCACAACTCACCAGTCTGAGGCATATACATACTACCACAACTCAAGTCCCGTGGATTATTTTTTATAGTAAGTGACATGTTATTAGTACAACACGTTAATTTTGACCACGACAACACACAAAGAAATCCGTTTTAGTGTTGTCACACGAATGCAGGGCCCTCTTTTCCACCTTTTTTTTGTTGACGCGGGGAAACGCATTTACTCGCCTTCACTGGCCCTGGGTGGGGTCCTGTGGTGTGTGGGGCTCGCGGCACGTTATCGTGCCGAATACCCACACAAACCTCCGCGAGTGCCATCTGTGCCGCTTTTGGTGCCCCGGAACAACAAATCATCAGGGCACCTCGACGGCTAGTCAGCCCCCTAAGGGACCGCCCCCACATCCACATTGTGGTGAGGTTCCCATCCTCGCCCATTGCCCCGTGCGCCAAAGCGCCTCCTGTTGCTCTTTTGTGTCCTCTTCTTATAAGAGGATTACTAAGAGCTATCTTCCATCCGCTCTTTAGCCCCCTCTTCTGATAAGAGAGTTGCAAAGAGCATCCCCCTCGGTTCAATTGGATTCGCCCAAGGTGTTCTCAGTTCAATTTAGGCTACTCAGCCCCACTGCCACGACAAGGCTTGAAAAACAAGGTGGGGCCCACTTTTCCAACAACAATGGGCCACCAGCTATTCACAAAATTTGTAACACAAACAGCACGAAACACGACTTAGCTGTCACTTAACGTCTGTGTCATGAGCAAGCGGCCCTCGGCGGTCGTGTCGGCTCAGCAAGTTTGTAATGCTGCATGACACTACCTCTTACTAATATTCCGTTATTACACCCACAAACGTAATGAGGGCGTCTGTATAAGTAAAATGACTGCCACATAATAAACAAATAAAAATCACCTACAATAACGACGACATGAATATCCTGGTCTTTATAAGCCCACACGCGAAAGAATTGATTGAATTGGTTTTAAAACCAATATGAATACTAATATGTCAACAGAATCTAAATCCGAGCTCTTGGGAAACTCCAACTGACAATTTTAATCGCGAGTCAACTATATTCAAAGGCGTACTGTAGAGGCAGTTCATCAAGTACTTGACGCGTCAAACTTCGTCTCTATGTATGATATGCTAATTCCAGTCTTAATCCCGAATATTTGGGAGTGTACTTGAAACTCATCTAAATTTACATACGAGAAGTTTAAAATGTTCCATTTATTCAGTATATACAATGATTTATAAGGGGGTAAAGTTTTGCAATGCTCAAGTGAAGTTGAAGACTTATAAACTGTCTTGTCTGTACATTCGTCAAGTATTTGGGCAAATCATAAATTCCGTTGTTACTTCTTAGGTTTTTAGTAGAGCGTACCTCAAACGAGAAATCTGAGCATAATTGTTAATTTGATCATGTGAGCGAGGGGTATCTCGGTCATGCCGGTCTGATTCGGCTGCAATGGAGTACGACATTGTTCCTCGCAAATGTTGATGTAAAATTTTGCAACGACAGACAATATTGTGTGAATTTAATGGATGAACGCTCCCCTCAGAAAGGAGAAAGAGGGGGACAAAGAGAGCGAAAGAGAAAGAGAGAGAGAGAGAGAGAGAGAGAGAGAAAGAGGGACAGAGAGTCAATATTGAAGTAATAGCTTATACTCCCTGCTGAAGAAATGAATTATCAGTGAAATACGCACTTCCATAGAATGCCTATCTAGTTAAAACAATATTTTTAGTACCCATTGATGTACTTGGCGCTTTCGCTCACAGAAAATAAGCCTATGTAATGTGTCTCCTCTGTTCTGTGTATGTGACACACGAACAATAACGATAATACGGGTAAACTGCAGTAAAAATGTCAGCAGACTAGAAATTTGTCTCCGTCCGTCTGTAGAATTGCCTCCCTCGGAAGCACGTTTCATTGTTCTGTATGCATACGATGGTACAGAACCAGTAAAGTTGACAAAACCTAGCTTTGAATGAATAAATTACTTACAATTTGACTGCAGGGACTTAGAAAACTAAAGATTTACTAGCCATCACCGCGAGGTGATTAGCATCACCAGCAGTTTCACCCGCGGACTTTCGGCCCTGTTGGTCGTAGAGTCATTGTATTATATTACCTTGCGGCCTTCCTGCATCAATGGAATATGTAACACAAAACACAACGTGGCTCTTAAGAGCTAATTCTATATGATATAGAATAATGGGGCAATTATTATAACAATAAGAAATATTTATTTGATATTAATAACTATGCACGGTCATAATTGCCGTACAATTGGAAATTGTTTGGACAGCTCAGCCTTATGAGCAATTGCTCAATCCGATTATTATAATTGTAGACGAATATCTTACAAAACCAGCACGTGGCCATACAATATTTACTGATCTCTGCTTAGAATTGTAAAACAGACAAAGGGCTGAAATCAAAGAAACATAACTAAAGTGTTATATAAAATCAACTAAACATAACCAAAGAGATTTGGCCGTGTGTCAGGCCGACCTACAATAAAAAGTGACATTCTTCTGAACTTCAATAAACTCACTTTATTTGACAGTTTGCCGATAGAAAAAGATGTTCACATTGGAAAACAAATATTTGATATATTTTTCAATGTCGACTTCTTTTTCTTTCAGTCTTTTTGCATTAGCACCATCAATATTGCCCACATTGATGACGACGATAAGAAAAGTTATAATTTTTCCCATATCAATGAACTTGGACTTTTTTACTCGAGAATTTTTAATTAAATTTTAGCTGTAGGTATTTATCGGGCCATTATATTTATGGGTGAATGAACGACGAACCTCTTATAAGTTAAGGGACAAACCACCTTTTTGACCCACCGAAAGCGACCGAGGTCACAGGAGCGCGTAAAGTGAATTAATGCAGAATTATTAAAAAAAACGAGTAAGCATCCGCATATTATTTATGCAAATGCATTGTCCTCCTTTCCTCCTCCTCTCAAATGGGCCTCGCCAATAGGTGAGTGCACTTGAAAATTACTATTGGGTTGTTCATCTTAGGTTGACATAAATTATTTAACTCATAAGAACCGGAGTGACCGTGTTACAACAAAAAAGTACAGCCGTAACTTTTAATTGTCAATTTACGTATTTTACAGGTCCAAAACCTTCAATGGTATAGCACCCGAGACCGCTTGCGTAACAATGCATTATTAAATTATACGCTATGCGCTTGTATTTTAGCAATAGGTTACAACATCTGTACGGTGTTATCTTGCTATCGTCCTTTAGTACGAGGTATTGGCATGTTAAATTGGAGCCGAAATAAGCTCGCCAGGGGAAATTTTTGTTTCTTTTCAATACTATTGGGGGCAAACGATCCATCGGATCGTTTTGACATCATGCGAATGAGTTGCACTCCTCCTCTCCTCTCTCCAATGGGTCACCGGCTACTCATAAACCGCACGAAATGCGACATATTAGCTGTCACTCTATGGCGGTGCCATATGAGCGAGAGGTACCTCCCCAGTCGTACGTCAAAGTGACGGCTCTCTGTCGCATTCCGTGCGGTTTATGAGTTTCCAACGGTTCATTGGAAGCGAGTAGAGCAGAAAGTATACATCTGTATGAGAATGTGGATGTCTATGTGCGTCGGTAGTAACTAAAACGCTCTCTTAAATGTGCTCGTTTGCTATCTATACCAGGAGCATAATTTCTGTAGTTCTAGTATATATCAACACACAAACATGAAACTTCAAAGAGTTTGTGCATATAACATTAGTATGATAAAATGTGTTTTACGTGTTTCTGTTGCAGGTAATGCAACGTATAATGATTACGAAGAATGGAGTCATGGCCGATGTAGTAATATCAATTAGATGTGGCAATGCCTGCTCCACGGTATTGTACTATCTGTGCACGAGGGAACAATGTAAGGTACAATGGTGGTGAAGTTATGAGAATCTACATCAGATTCATCGATTGCTAATGGATTATGGAATAGAAATCACTTATTGGTTAGCTTTTTTTATTATTTATGAGTACAAACTAGCCGCGGATGCTATTTTATAACTGACGATGCTTATAGATATAGGCACAATTGTTGTGCCGATGCATGTAAACGATTTCATCTTCCTCTCCAATGAGCCACCGAAAACATAACTCACACGTGGGCTTAATTCGGCTGCAATGCAGCTGGCCACTACATCTTACTTAGATATATTATATTCTTAATGTATTCTTATCGTAAATTCATACATTTTTGTGTCCTGTTTAAGTGCTAGAAAGGCGAACAAATCGCTCTTGGTAAGTTTCTAATTTGGAAATCTTATATTATACTTAAACACTAAATAACACTAAATCTTGTACACTACTCCTACACTTAAACACTAAACAATACTCTTTGCTTTAACTGTTTTTGAATTATCTATTGCCCAAATGATTTGAATTTAGGAATTAGATTCTCAAGTTACCAGAGACAAAGGGGCGTTATCGTGAAACAGCGTTAAGTGCTTCGAAAATGGGACATGTCATTTGAGACTTGAAGTATTGTCGTTTTAATGGTGTTCCCGAGCGCCTTACGTAAATTGTTGTCTATCGTTAGGCTTATTCCAATTAACTTAATTATTTTCCAAGCTTAATGTTAACTCCCTGATATATCACTGCAAATACCTTGCCATACTTATCCTGATTTTTGTGGACCGAAGGGAGCATTTTGCAGAGGAAATGAATACGCTAAACTAACAGAGACAGGTGAACCGTTAAAAGTATTCATTTCTACTTTATTTTATACACATGCATATTTAAAAACGCTCTAAGCTAAATAACATTTAACCCCATTGAAATGTATAAATGTTTCCGGTATTGCTACACTAAATTTGTTTTACAAAGGAATATATTTTTAAATTCCAACATTACATATGATGAAATTTCCGTCATCCGCAAAAAATCTGACCGTAATATATAATAACCGTAAAATATACCATTATTTCAATTCCGGAAAAGTTGTTTGTATTGCATGGGTAAACATATTAAGGGATGTTTAATCGTAGTTTTCACGTACAGAAAAGTTTCAACATGTTTATATTTCAGTAAGCAGGAAAATTAAAACGTTCAAAATTTTGACTACGGTACGTTTTTTATTTGCTACAATAACGTGTTCTCAAGATTGTTACAAAATTTACTTTGATTTGTTTACAGTCGCAGTAGTAATATAGTTAAATTTACCAATTGAAACATCTTCAACTTTTTTGCGGTCCTATTGTATAGACGCATACATTGCCCCTGAAACGAATTAATTGTTTCTTTTTTTTTGTCGACGCGGGGAAACTCATTTACGCGCCTTCACTGGCCCTGGGTGAGCATCAGTGGTGCGTGGGACTCGCGGCACATTATATAGCGTCGAATACCCACAAAAACCACCGCGAGTGACAGCAGTGAGCCTTGGTGAGGTGCCCCGGAATAACAAATCATTAGGGCACCTCTACGGCAAGTCAGTCCCCGAAGAGACCGACGCCACCTCCACGGATGGGGGTGTCCCGCACCACAGGACAACCCTACCGTCTTTGGGACAGCGCAATGGGGTGAGATTACCATCCTCGCCCCTTGCCCCGTGCGCAGAAGCGACGCCACCTTTTGCTCTTTTGTCCCCTCTTCTTATAGGAGGGCTCCTAGGAGCCGCTACCTCCTCGGTTCAATTGGCTTTACCCAAAGTGTCTCGGATCACCCCAGGCTACTGAGGCCCACCGCCACGACAAGGCTTGAACCATGGTGGGGTGAAACGAATTACTTAGCTTAGTCTGATCACTGGTACATTCAGTTTGTGCCTATTCCGAGTATTTCTAGCATGACCACTTTTATCAAGTTCATTTATATTTTAGCGGACATACATTACATATGTTCACAATACACTTTAGATATAAAGTGTATTGTGAATAAACAGTTTTTTTAAACTTTCTTTAAACTTGTCTCTTATTGAAGTATTAGGGGCTAGCTTGTATATTACACGAATAGTATGGCGCAGACCTTGAAGACAAAAGTCTAACTAACACCATACCCACCGCTCGTACCGGTCGAGCGATGAAATCTTATATATATTGACACAGTTATAACATATGACTGACAGAATGACAAACTCACACACCGCTTACGGAAACGAGCTGGGGTTCGAATCCGTAAGTTGAGAGCTTAGATTTGTAGAAATAAAATAACGCGACTGTAGAGCGCTCTAATAATAATAAATAAATCAAGAACACGGCTTTTGTCGATTTGTAGCGCAAAATCAACCCCTCACGTCATGGGGAGGGGGAGGGGGTGAGGAAGCCGGCCTCCTCAGATAAGCCAAACATTAAACGAGCTCAATTATCCTGATCACCGACACCGCAACTTAAACTGCATCGTGCGCGCGCCGTCCCACTAGTTTGAGGAGAGGGACCGTTTCCCCCTTTTCGGTCCCAATAATAATCACCATAGGCCATAAATATAACGCCCACAATAAAATTACTGTTTGTCTCTTCCCAACTGCGGGAAAAGAGGGGGTCTGTCCCCCTATCGTCTCCCTAAACCTGAAGACACTAAAGTCTTTCATAGTCATTCGAACTGTTAAGTCTGGACAAGCGCCGCCAATCAGTAGTAGGTCCCTCCGAAAAAAATAACAAAAGTCTTTAACCAATTCGTTCTCCCCGTGATGACCTTTGGGGCCGAAACATTGCCTCTAAATTCAGGACTGGTCCGCAAGTGTACGGTGGATAATTTTGGCTGTCACACACTCAGAAAAATCGATAGCAGATGGGCGAGTAAGGTAAGTAAGGAGTGGAGGCCGCATTTAGGAAAACGAAGTGTTAGCAATTGTTCAACAGATGGAAAGACGGACTCCGTGCAGTGGCCGGCCCGGGATGGATGCGAGTTGCAGGAAATCGGTCGTATTGGCGATTATTGAAAGAAACCTATGTCTTATTAGCCAGATGTGTGAGCATTCGTTTATTCCTCTTTGGTGTAAAGCTCTCAGCTTACGAGTCTCGATTGGTTTTACATTTAAGTAAATACAGTTTGTTTTATACGAGATTCTGATCGACGTTCAGATTTTGATTGAAGTTTCATTGATTGGAGATTTACATGATAAATGAGAATATTTTGCACGGGCAATTGAAAATGTTTTTTTAAGCCGGGATTATCTGATACTTCGTCCTTTTGGACCTTGTGGCAAGTTAACTCCGCCTATTGAAAACCCTAAAATAACATGCAACATTTAGTGAAAAATAATGTGTACTTTACTTTAAACTGACCTTCGACATGGAAAAAATTAATTGCGGCGCCCTCAAATAAAAGTTGAACGATCATTATGCTCGTACCGTCTGTTGGTACGGAACTCTCGATGTAGAAGTCCGACCAACACCTTAAGTTTAAGTGGTAAGTTTTTTACTAAGCTTTTCATACATATTAATTATTTATATACATCATTTTCATACATTTCTGTTATATATTCAATATAATTAAAATCCAAAATTAACTCAAGTTGATATCACTCACGTTCCGAGTACTGAAGAGAATTGACAGCCATGCCGTCGCGTGTTACGTCATAAAAAATCGATGTGCATACCAGAGATAGGTCAGTTAGACCCAGAAAAGATTTTACAGTTTTGTTTCAGTATTCAATGTATTTTTCTTTACTCAAATTATTTATATTTTAGTACAAAGAAGAAAATTTCATCCCTTTCCTAAGAATTAAGCGAAATTGAATTTTTTTACACTCACGTATGTAGAGAAAAGCACCTTTTCTCATAGAAAGCTAATATTTTGATATAATATGATTTTATTATTTTAATTAAATAAAAAAGATACACTACGGCACGCACACGCACATATGAATGCACTTGTGTAAGACGTAATTTATAATGAAAGTGTCAATTGTCAAACACAAAGTTTCCTTCAATTATTTATTTTACGTAAAGGTTTTAATAAGATACAAGCAAACGGGGCTTGCAGTGAAATATATTATTTTTATAATTGAAATCGAATTTCGATCGCTAAGCAATCACTAGTTTGAACATCTATAAAACCTATAATATCCTTTTCATTGGGAAAATCTTTTGAAAAATTTGTTTCGTGTTCATTTATTGCATCCAATTTCAAAAGCGACGTGAGATAAGGCTTTGTTCGACGTTACACTTACAGGTTAGTAGGTAGGTATAGGTTTGTATTGTGTTCGTGACGGCTTTAGGTACTATAGTTACTATAGTTCCTAAACAATATCAGAACGAAATCTACTTATTCCGCACATTGAACGCACTAGAATGAACCTTAAAATGTTGCCTTCGATAGTTTCACTGTCTTATTCGTTCACATATTGATGACTTAACTTTACGCGAATGTCAGACATTACAATAAAACTACTTCTACGGATTTTATCACGGTTTATTTAATTATTTATCTAGCCCGACGTTTCAGAAGCTGTACAGCAACCTTGGGCACGGGTGGAGTCCACCCGTGACCAGTTTTATTGTAATGTCTTATTTGTGTAAAAAATATTAATTGCTACATATACACTTAAACCTTCCTTTGGAATCGCTGTATACAAAACCGCATTAAAATGCTATCATTACACTTTGAGAAAATCGATCACATACAGACAGATAGCTTTTAGGAACTTTCTTTTATAATATCTATACAGATTAATATGACTAATGTCAATGCCAAAGTGAGTTTTTGTAATGTAACACTCGTGCCTAAAACACTGAATCATACATTTTGGCGTAGAGGCAGATGCGACTCTAGAGGTTGTCCTAGAATACAATTCAACAAAATACATGAAAGTAGTGCAGTGTATTTTAGTACCTTGAAGCCATGAAGGGTGGAAATTTAATCTAATGACAAATACATTATCATCATATCATCATCATAACTTTGTAATACCAATTAACGTAGTATGTGATACAAATATAAATACATTTCACTTTCACAAGAAATTACATACAATCTCATATATTAATTACTATAACATATCTCTACCGCAGTATAGTTCTCATTATATTAATGCGAATCGCGTCGACGAGAACACATAATAATGGTTTGCAAGTTACGAAATAATAGATTGTTGCTACAGGTTATCTTACGAGGCCATTCATAACATTGCTGCTTGTACTTCTGTGGCAGTAATGTTACATTCATTTATGAGCGTTATGTAAAATATATCTGAATGTGTAGTCAGGTGCTATCTGGAAACTTCTTTTCGGTAGCTTCGATTTGTATCGGAAACATCAACCACGCCTTTAAGGCAAAAGTTTTTGCTGTCAATAAAGCATAGCCGTAAGACTTGTTCCAAATTTTATCTGGTCACGTGAAATACTGCGAAGCAAGCTTGGAAGTTTTTCTTATTTTTTTACCTTTTCAACTCTTACAAAACTAGCTTTTTTCATATGACGTGGTCTATAATACCACAGAGCTTGAAGACAAAAGCTTTGAATCAATGCGTTCTCCCCGTGATGACCAAAAGATGGCCTCTTAATTTAGGACTGGTCCGCAAGTTTGCGGTAGCTCAACGGGCTACTGAACGTACTATGTTGGGTGTTTCTCTGTCTGACAGAACTCATAACGAAGTCATAAGACAGAGAAATAAAGTATCCGATATCGCGACGAATAAGCTCGCTGAAGTGGCAATGGGCTGGTCACACACTCAGAAGAACCGATTACAGGTGGGCCAGTAAGGTTCTGGAGTGGAGGCCGCGTTTATGAAAACGAAGTGTTGGTCGACCGTTCACCAGCTGGGAGGACGATCTCCGTGCAGAGGCCGGTCCGCGATGGATGCGAGTAGCAGGGGATCGATGGTCTTGGCGTTCATTGAAAGAGGCCTATGTCCAGCGGTGGAACGATAAGGGCTGATAGTGATGATGATCTATAATAAGAGAAAACCACTATCTGCTTGAGAATTAAATTCTGAAGCACATAGAAGTTTTCTATTATTATAGATTACATAGTAGGAAACAAAACTTAAAAAAGTATCGCATATCAAATGTCCATTATGAAGTGACGAAAAGCATTTTATTACACAAGGAAAGTGCTCTAAGTTATATAAAACCAAACGCCACTGTACTACGCAAGGAATATTAATAAAGTGAAAACTATGCAGACGTTAATTATCCATTAGTAAAAAGCCATTATATACTTAACTCCCCCATTTTCACTCAGCTTGTTAACTCCAAGCGGAAATAACCTGGCTTACCCTTGACAGCTTCGAGTTGAAATCAAGATCGAAACGTGGCCGGATAGCGTCAAATTCCTGAGCGATAACAGCGCCATTTCAACAAGATAGAGACGTGAACTGGACAATTTCAAGAGTTCTGTATTACTAGACACGACTAATAGCTAAGTTTAGTACAAGTAAGAAATAGAGGACAGATTACATCACCATTGCCGTCAAAAAGCGGACACGGGTGATCTGCAATCCTTTGCTGGAATGGTTGGCGTGATAGGGAAGAAGCCTATACCCAGGAGTGAGCACATGGTGGCTGATAAGTATAAAAACTTGTAGACTCTTGCAACTACTGAGCGGTACTAAAATTCCAATAAAATGTTATGAATTTCTTCAAGATAATTTTAGCTGTTGTGATAGTAAAACTTTGAGAAAGTTTATTATGTGCTTGTAATCTCTTTTGTGTGTCGGTCACTTGTGTGACGTATCCACATGTAGGTCGGCACGTAGAATAACAAAACAAAGCACCACACAAAAAAGGAATACAGGAATATCATAAACATTATAAATGATCTAAATAGTGCCGATTGACAGCAGGCACAAAGAAAGACAATGTATTGAGTCACGTTAAGTAATTTGGGGTACAATATGATTTATGATTTTTACACCACAAGGAAATAAATTATGGTAGAAAATAACGAGAAAGAATAAATTAATCATTAAATAAAATGAAGCCGAATGGGACATGAATATGATAAAAAGCCTTTTCTTTGTGTTTAAATAATAATAAGCCTAAAAGTATTGTTTCTTTTTTGTTTATTCAGCTATTTGTCGACGACACAAACGTTGTGTCTAGCTTTGTGGGTATAAATAGGGCTATGAGTTATTAAATAAGCCGAAGCTCATTCGGTAATATTTTAGTTTGTACAAGTTGTGTATAAAAAGTTTCCATGTTATAATTATCATTATTTATCAGTCCATTGCTGGTTACGCCTTCTTAAGTTATGCTAATAAGGCCGATCTCTTCTTGCTCTTAAATATCAATATCATATGTTTATAAATACTAATAACTCCAACAAGAAGTGAGTATAAATGCAATATTTATTTATTTTATTATACATTTAACAATCGTTTGGTCTGTTACCAAAGCTAATTCCATCTCCTTGCAGAGAACGTAGCTAAACGATTTGTTCCATACAAAAAATATTCCCATCATAATAAGTATGTTATAAAACAAAGTCCTCAAAAGCTGTATGTGTGTGTGAGAACTTTCTTAAAATCTACTAAACGGTTTTCATCCGGTTTTCGCCCATGGATAGAGCAGTTCCATAATTTGTTGGACCCTGTTATTCACGGGCGAAGTTGGGGCGGATCACTAGTAATTAATAGAAATAAAATATTTTGATTTTTCCTCTAACATCAAGGTTAGTTACCGTTGTTAAATTCATCTACCAATTACGGAGTTAATTTTCGATGTCGGCCCACCGAGCGATCGGTTGATTCGTTAATTAATACAATGAAAATATATTAAATTTCCTGTCGCCATTGTTCTTAATCATCTTTAAAGTACAAATGTTTAAATTTATAATAACAACAACTTTTCAATTCGAATCACCATTGTTAAGAGAAATTCAACAGTTACAATTATTCAAACACCGCTGGTAGGGGGTTGAGATGTTTGTTTAGGATCAGATTGTGCGATTTACTTTGTTTTCGTTAATTTCCACCCTGGTACAATAGGTTTTAGGTTTACGTTTGAGTTGCGCTGGGTCGCTTTTTACTTAACATTCACTTATGTTTATAACACAATCAAAAACCCTATTGAGATTATGTAATTGAATATTATATTTTATGTTGAGGTCACATGTTATTTAAATAACTTTATATTTTTTATTTGGAATTCAGATGAATACTGGAACTGAAGATATCGTCAATGTGCCGTGTGGAAGAGGAGATGTGTGAGTGTAATTCGCAACATGTCATTACCGTTCACGGTAATTGTGGGAATCTAAGCAGTGTCAATGCAGCATCGCAGCCGCATTGGACCCATACAACCCTGTGAACGTAACGTATCCCATTAATAATATGGTGTTTATGGTGGTATTACACATTTATGAGATGAAACAGTGGCAATGTTTATAAGCCTTTACAGTCCAGTAAGATACCGGCTGGAAATTTTCTCAGTCCTTCTATACGTATACACAAAAAATGATAACTAGTTGTGTAGTGTAGTGACGCCCGACGGTCTCACCAGTGCTAGTTTAGATTCTTATATAAATCTTTGACCCCTCATTATAGTCCTATGCAGGTCATTTTTTGAAATAAGTAATCTATTATTTGAACTCGGGTCATTAACTCAACGGTCATTTATCACCAAAACCGGATCAGTGATTAATATATGTTTAATATAATAATGTTAAGATGGACTAGAAAGAAGTTTATTAATAGAAGACCAGCCGATGATTTAGGAATCAGAGCCTTTTTACGAGTACCGACGCCCATGAACATCCACATAATTACTCTGCCGATGCGTTGCCCTCCTGTCCCCTCAATGAATTCTACTAGCTAGTTGTAACTAGTATTTATTGGTACGTAGTGGACTCAGGCAATCGCGGTCAGGAAATCTAGCCCTCTTAGTACCGACCGCGACGTCAAGTGACATGCTGTAGTACTATCACCCGATTTCGGAAATACGACAGTGAGAATTCCTGTGTGCGGCTGTCACAGCACATAGTTAACACTAAAACTTAACTGCAACGAATGTGGCGAAATCAAATTTTACGAAATTCGGTTAATTGAAATTGTAATTAAATTGACTTACTACATTAGGTTACTTAATAACTTAGGTACAGATGTAAGTCAACCTACTTAGGTTAGGTTAGATGTCAGTCTAGTCTATGGGTCAGAACGAGGAAACTGAATCTTCAAGTATTAACATCTTTGTATTTATTTACATATTCGGAAAGCCATGTAGGATTATAATTACTCATACTGGACTATTCACATAGGTCTTAAGTATCGACAAATCTCACTCTCGGGTTGGTCGGGAAAACCAAACGATTTGAGTGGATGTACGAGCACGTTTTCTTCTGCACCGAGATGATCACAAATTTGACACATATTTTCTACTTTTTAAGTCTGTATAAGAGCATAATGAAAAATCTGCAAAATTCTTTGTTTGTTTTTTTTACCATTTACACATTTATTTCCCCGACGACTCGGTTCACTTTACATTAAATTTAGAAGTTTATCTACGTAACATTCTCGATACGCGCCCGGAAATCTTTATTGTGTAGTGTATAACATGAAATATAACTTACGTTTCGATATCGTTTGCGGCGATATCTAATTCATGGTCTGCGGCCAAATCGCCTCATTCGTCAACAATGTCTGGAACAAAATACAACACTGTAGTCATTTTATTAGGATTTGTACAAAACATCTTACCTAACACGCATCGTAAGTATGATTACAACATCAGAACCAACGATGTAGACGTTTATTTCAGGGATAAAAACTTGTGTTATATTTATTAGTATCAACCTCTAGAGGAATTGATGGAAATAAATTTGTATATGATAGAATCATGTACGTTAACTTACATTAAAAAGTTCTGAGTATGCAAGTGAAAATGTAACTATGACACAGTCCTAGTTTCATTTTCAATTGGTTCCACTCGGATCTTGCCACAACAAACTATTCGATGCCCCTTAGAGAAAAGAGCTTCGATGCATTTGCTTGTTTCTAGAATTTAAAAGTAGTTAGAAGTTCCATAATTCCCCGTCGATAGGATACATTAGCAGACGCTGCGGTTTCTCTCGGTCAATCCGCATGCTCCGCTACATGTCACAGCGTGGTGGTAATCGCTAAGTTCGCTAACTCCGCAGAGCTTGGACCAGTAGCTCCTGAGATTAGCTCCTTCAACCAAACAAACGCTTCAGCTTTATATCATTAGTTTATTTATTTCGTTACTAGTAATCTTGAGGGAAACCTGGTAAATAACACGAAGGGTTTGTTAACAAAATGCGGGTGAGTGCGTGATCCACGCTATAACTGTGAATTATGAAAATTGATGTATTCTGATAGGCCGGTTCCGTTGTATTTTGTACCTCGTAACGATATGATTCAACTATATTGTTATAATCGGCTATTTCCTTCACGAAATTAAATCAAAACATTTTTGGCGATGAAAGAAATTGGGGTTGTAGAAAGACGATCGCCATTTTGTAATTGGCTACTGGCGTTAGTAAATATTTGTTTTTTATATATGAAAAAGGTGAGCACCGAATATTTTTCCTCACAGATGTAGATTGATAATTCAAAAGTTACGTAAACGCTGAAGGCTGGTTTGCTTACTTTGCACTAGATGCTGGTTACGCCAGCATTATTTATTTATTATTTTTATAGCTTTTATTAAGATAAAAAATAATATCTCTCCAACATTGTAATGTCCATGACCTGCACAGACTATGGGAGAGTAAATAAATATTACTCCTCTTAGTAAGTAACTTGAATGATTTTTAGATATTTGGAAGGACTTGGACCTCTTTTCTTGCGCACATTACGATATACGGGCTCCCTGTCAGTTAATTTACAATGACAGTTGTTTAACTGTACCAGAGGAAGGATGGGGGGGGGGGGAGCGTACAGCTGATAAGAAACCTCCATTTATCGAGACAGACAAGACAGAGAGATAGCCTTTTACAGTAGAAGAAGGGCGATACGAAGTAAGCACTCATGTTCCTTACCTTCGGCTTTATTTAGAGACCCACTTGTTGTTAAGTGCTCGAACTGCGAGCAGGACCTTACTATAAACGCATATAACTATCAATAGACATTCCTCAAGCCTTTTTTATGTTGGGGTTAAAACTGGGCGCAGGTAGGAGCCCCGTATACACATCGGAATGTACGTTTTGAATTTATGAGTCACGTTTCTCTCAAATGTTTGTCTCGACTATTGAATTTTTTTTTCCATAGAATAAATAAAAAACGGTTGTTGGGAAAAAGAACATTTATATATAATATAAAAAAGACCCCTATGCGCTCTCTCTGTATGTGCTACATTTTCTCGAAATTTATTTAACGGTTTTTCATTCGGTTTTCACCCATAGAGGAAATGGATGGAAGAATGAATCATCCTGAGGAAGGTTGTAGAGCATAATTTGAGGTAACAATATATTCAGGGGCGAAGCAGGGGTGGATCGCTAGTAATATATAAACATTTACCGTTTTACTATTGAGTTCATGTATATAAACCATTAAATTAGATATAACTATGAATTTGTTATATTTTTGAAATGTCCAATTATCTGCTTGGATGCTATTAATTTATCTTTTCAAAATTAATGAGCTATGTAAAACCAATAAATTCATACTATTCACAATAACCGATCACTGACGATGAGTATGTAAGCATAACTAGTAACGTTTTATTTTACGCAGAATAAACAGTGGAAAGTAATGAAAGTATGAAGCTTTTTTTTATTAACAAATATACTCCATTAACTAGGACCAATGTTTTTTTTAATTTCTTTAAATTATTTTATTTATGACATAGATGGCAAACGAGCAGGTCGGTAGTCACTACCGCCGCCTATTGACATCTGCAAGGAATAGGTATGCTCTTTTCTTCAAGATCTCTAAGTCGTATCGGGTCGGAAATAACGATGCCGCTTGTAAAGTTGCAGCCGAAGAGCTGGATTGAAGTACCCCTTCGCCTTATTGAGCACTACCAGCTTCTTTGGGGCTAATTTAGCTTTCGTTTCCAAATGACCGCGGAACTAGCTTAGGCCGATACTAGCTTAATTCCAATACTACCTTAGACCGATAGGTAGGATGTTTTGAAAACAAGGCACGGCCAGTGTATAAGGAATCCTCAGTATCATCTGGGTAACAATGAAGGAACTAGATTGGAGCATTTCAGAAGAAACACCGTAGGAGACAGAACACAGCCTTGAGGAACACCAGCGTTTTCACAAATTTAAGGGCCGGAACATGCGCCGTCAACCACGACCTGATGCAGCGATTTGTAAAGAAGCCAGTGATCCGTCGTCCGTATGAAAAAACTTTCGAAAGGAGCGCTTTGTGCCAAACCCGATCGAAGGCCTTCGCGACATCCAGACTAACCGCAAGTGAAACCAAGTGTTTTCTACTGCCCCCGCCCTTCAGTTCGTTAAATAAATTAGAAGATACAGCTCGTCCATACGCCCAACGTTCATGGCGGAAACCGTACTGGCGGTCACTAATTGTTAAGTGATCTTCTAAATATCGCACGAGCTGACAGTGGATGGAATTTTGAAAAACAAAGGGTTTATCGCAATAGGTCCGTAATTGGATGGATTGGAGTAGTCACCTTTTTTTGGGATCACGGAAGTGCAGCCGGCGCTAAAGCTGACTTTCAAGAGCTCGGGACTATGCCAACAGAGTAGGAGAGAGTTTTCGGAAAAAGTCGCGTCAATACCGGAGTCAAACCCGGAGCAAGTTTTCGTAGCACAATCGGAACGATGCCATCGGGCCCATTCGACTTATGAATGCCCAGGGAAAGAAGTGCTTTATGCACGGCGCTCTGCCGGAACATAACATCCGGCAACGAATATCCACACCGCGGGATAGTTGACGGGGGATTTCCTGATCATCCAAAAAGGAGTTCGACGTAATAAGAGAGTCCAGAAGTTCGGCTTTCTCTTTTGCAGCATGGGCCAACGATTCATCAATCCGATTCAAAGTAGCTCTCTCTTCTCTACAAAATTAGCAAAATTCCCTAAAACAGCCATAGCGAGGGACCAGAATGCACGAGATCCTGAAGGAAGGCGAACTAGTCTTTCGCCAATTTTGCTTCCGTGCATTGACTTGTGTTTTCGCAATAACTCTTTGAATAGAAGCAGAATTATATTTCATTTTTAGTGCTATAGTATTTTCCGTCCTGTGTACTCGCCGCCGCTGCATACGCTTCATAACACTGCAATTTGTGGTTAAGTGTAAAATTACAAGAGCGTCCAAACCAAGGTTGCGACTTGCCGCCAATCGGTACCACAGAGAACGGAATGAAAAGATCCATTCCCCAGCACAGCAGCGACAGACTCTGCAACAGCGTCAGGGTCATCCAGCGAAAAGCAAATCCGCCCCTATGGGTAGGGTGCCAAGAATGACCGCATCACATCCCAACCTGCTGACCTATAGTGCCAGACGCGACGATAGCCTACTAAATCCGGTTATGTTCTACGTCTGATCGGCACTGTACTCCGCATCAGGCAGTGGTCCGACGAGCCCAAAGGAGAATTGATGAAAATCAAGTAGGTAATATGGTCTGCGTCTGGGATTCGCGTGGGCGATGATACCAACTATGTCAATCGATATGCCAAAGCAAAGTCATGAGAAGATATTCCCGCACTATCAGTAGTACGTGAACAAAGCCAATTGGCGTGATGGGCGCTAAAATCACCAAGTAGCACGATCTGGTTCAGGATCTGAGCATGGAGGCCCAGGGAGGGATTCTCCAGCTTCTACTTTGCTGCTGTCATGTGCAATTTTAGGAATATGTAGTGCCATGCTGCATAGGAAGACGTAGTGCCACGCATAGTGCATGACACTCCATCCTCATATGCAACCGAATTGGGCTGGCACGACCGGGGGTTATTTGTCTCTGACATAATACCGCTGTAAAGTGACATCCGCAATGTCGCGTTTCGTGCGATTTGTGGGTAGCCGGTGGCCCACTTGGATGGCCACGCATCGACAAAGTAATTATGTGGATATTCATTAGCGTCGGTATTAGCAGAAAGGCTCCGGTTGCTCGTTTGCCCTTTAAAAAAGTAGTAAAATATCGAAAGTAAATTTGCATGTATTTGTTTTAATAACAAGCGATATCGGACCACTTTAAGAGACGTAATTATTACCTATGCTTCATGTATTATGTTATTGGTTATAATAATAATAATATTAATAGACACCAAGGCCAAGTAAAAATTTTCTTTTCTAGTCTCAGTGTCAGTAGATTAAGAAAAGTAGCCGCAATTAAATTGTTTAAAAAATCGTGAAGTACAGCAAATATGTAGCGAGACATACATTCAGGAGGTATTATATTCACACAAAGAACTTAAAGGCACAAAAATTTATAGCATCTGGATCAAGCGAGCACGACCAAAATAAAAAGGTTTTCGAGCTCTGGATTTTTCCTTTGCCAATAATGTGAATACTCGTTAAAAATATTGAGGTCATTAGGTACATTATCTGATTACAATCAGGTGCCTCAAGTGCACTTATAGCAAAACTAGAAGTTCCGACTAAACATCAGGCATATCACTGCACTTAAGTTTCGATAGGACTTGTACATTAAGTATGAACACGGCCGACGGTACGACTTCAAATAGGACAAGTTGTTCAGTGACAAGTGCACTTGTCAAGTGTTTTGCCGCCAACCGACACTAGTCGTGGAAATATACACACCTAGGTAGCAATTAGTCCAGTGACGTGCCGAATATGGAGACTTACATTTTTACAGACGCATCGAGAGATGCATCGACACGATTATGAAAGAAGATTCTTTGCTATGTGCCTACCGGCTACAAAGCCAGTAGGCACACCGAGGATTATGTACTACGTACCGCTGATATAATACTGGCGTGAATTGAATATCGCTGTCGTGTCGTGAGCGATTAGTAGTTCAAAACGAAGTGGTTTAACCCGGGCCGGTGAAGGCGCGTAAATGCGTTTCCCCGCGTCAACTAAAAAAAAAAGGATTGGCCAAAGGCAGGCAAGCCATGTACATGCCTATCTTCTGATTATGTGGATGTTTATAAGTTTAATGGATACTCGACGTATTGAATCAAATAAAAAAGTCTACCTTTTAATCTCTCAGTTAGCTATCCCTTTTCAAGTTTTTACGGAGACATAAATAAGTATCGCTGTTACAAAAAAATCACGATGGTTCAATACCACTGGAAAGTTAGTGAGTATTAGGTAATACCTACTCACCATGACCCAATGACCATGAATCGGAACTCAATATAATCTAACAATTCGAGCAATGTCAAACGCGCCATTTTTAATTAACAAAATGTAGCCTAATGTAGAGTGTACTGTCAGGCGAAAGGGAGGCCGAATCGCATTCTAATTCCAAAGTTCATTATCACCTACGCAAGGCCGGCCCGGAATTGGACAGTCACAATTGTATTCATGGATTTCGCAAACGAGCCCACAATTCAATCAGTCAGCTTTGTTTCTTCTAATTGATGTAGTAACTAATGAACGCACCACCGCTCATGACGGAGGCGATGAAATTGCATGAGATGTTGTCATTCTGGTAGGCATCCTATTCCGCAGACTTAAAATTGAGGACATTAGCCATAGATATATAGTGTTATCATTGGCACCACACTGTCATTTAGGAAATCATTCGTTCTTTATTTCACTATTACTTACTTACACACTACAGCTTTAGAGAGGTTACAATAATATTTATATCCAACTCCGACTTCACTTCCATCGAACTTCGAGCGTGCAAGCCGTGTGTAATGTATCAAAATTGTTTAATATATAATGGCCCTCATCGATTTTGCAAACGCCACTAACAATGTTACGGCATGATTGTTGCGGAGACTCGGTTATGTAACTGGCCTTATTGTTGCATGTTCTTAATTCAAATTACGAATGCCCTAAATTTGATCTTATTAGATTTTTCTACATTAGGTATATTGACTGCCCCTATCACGGTTAAGTCTTGTCGTGGCGGTGGGGCTCAGTAGCCTGGCATGAAACCAGACACCTTGGGCGAAGCCAAATGAACTGAGGAGGCGGGAGCTCTTTGTAACCCTCCTATAAGAGGGGACTAAAGAGCAGGAGGAGACGCTCTTTGTACGCCTCTTACAAGAAGAGGGGATGAAAGAGCAAAACGAGGCGGCGATTTTGCGAGGATGGAAACCTTACCCCATTGCACTGTCCCAAAGCATGATGGGGTTGTCACTCAGCACAGGACAACCCCACCAGGTTGTCCTATGCCGAGTGACAACCCCATTTGGATGGAGGTGGCATCGGTCCCTTAGGGAGCTGACTAGCCGTCGAAGTGCCCTGATGATTTGTTGATCCGGGGCAACATACCGAAGGCGGTACTGATGGCACTCGCGGTGGTTTTTGTGGATATTCGGCACTATGACGTGCCGCGAGCCCCACACTCCTCTGGACCCCACCCAGGGCCAGTGAATTCGCGTAAGTGTGTTTCTCCGCGTCAAAAAAGGTATCCTGTGTGCGATATTCTTAAAGATAAGGACCAAAATCTAGATGTCTTAAGTTTACGCGATTGCTAGACATTACAATAAAACTACTTTTATGGATTTACACAGTCCACCCGTGACCATGGTTGCTGTTAAACTTCTGAAACGTCGGGCTACATAAATAATTTAGTAAACCGCGATAAAATCCGTAAAAGTAGTTTTATTGTAATGACCAAAATCGCGTGAATCCTTAACGTTCAACGTAACGCTTTCATCTCGTAACGTTTCATTTCAAGTTCATGCTCGTCCCTTAAAGAGCAAACTCCATTCGCCAACTGGAGTTGATATTATTTTTACATAACATCGATTGGCATTGAAGTTGATAATTCTAAATTGCGCAATAGCTCAGTGTGCAAACTTCCGTTATTATGCTAACGCGCATGATAAGAGCAAGCTGGGTTGATAATGATGAAACACCTAAGACTTCTTGCATTTGATAGTTGCCCTTCAGGGTTCTGCAGTTTCGCAATGTATAAGTGTAGGCAATAGATACCTCACTCAGATTATAATATAAAATCAATGCGAAGTCAAACTTCTTTATGTATGCTTTACTTGGGAAGTAAGTTGGTAAGTGTAACAAGAGAGTTAACGGATAACAGAAGTGGTGAGGGATAAATATGATAGAAAGGGAGAGAATTACGTTTCTTATATTATTATCGGGTCTAGAGAGGTGTAGCACCACTCATATTTTTTCCTTATTACTTTCAAAGCCAGTGTATGAAATAAGTTGTGGGTTGGTCCAAAGTAGACTCGACGTATTTCTTAAATTATGGACATAAAATTCTTTGTAGATGATCTGCAAAAGCCTTCGCATATGCTTATAGATGTCGGTAATTATTAAAGGAGTCCAACACCTTGTTTGTTCCTTTTACCATTAAATTAAAAACATATACACTTATATTCCCTGATTGTGCTCCTTGAAAAATTTATAAGCCGCATCTAAAGAACCAAGGAAATTCTAAGCAACAGGAAAAACATCTCCTACAAATTGTTCGAAATATTAAAAAAAAACTTTTAGAATCCGTAATATCAGTTTTACTTTGCTCTTAAGAATAAAGAACAAAAAATCTCCCTATTCATCCTTGTAAGACGAAATATTTTTTAAGCATTGACGTACTTTAGACTTTGGCTGTCAGATAAGTGAAATGTAGGGTTGACATAAACTTCGCTATAACAAATTGCCAATATAAATATTCTATTAATTCACAAATTGTATGTTATTGCATCATAACCTTGTTGTAATGTTCTAACATTATCGTCCAAGATGACCGCCATTGAAAGGCAAAGATCTTGGTGTTGCAAAATATATTCATACACAAGCTCTGCCCCGCGGTTTCATCAGTGTAACATTTATTCAGAATTTGTTCTTGACCACAACACATCTTCGCGCCCGTTCCCTAAATTCATTCTTTTTTCATAAAAAAATGTTATTTCATATCATAATCTATATCCGTGCAGAAACGTCATCCAAATACGTCCTTTATAGGATAATGGCCAGTAAAATCAGACAAATTTTAGATGAAGTTTAACATTTATGAATCACCTCTACTGTGTGAATTCTTCCTAATGCGGATTATTGAAATGATAACCAATAAACATATTATATTCATCCTAACATCACATCAAACTAACAATATTTTGATCATTACCAGCCTGTCAGGCAGTCCTAACTGGTATAGTTTGAAGTTAAGGCCTTGATGCCAAATCTCGTCAAACGCCTTTGCTACATCAAAGAAGACAGCGCACGTGCCACGTGGCTAGCCGTCTTTTCGTATGCTAAACGTCACGATAGCCCTTTTTATATAAGCCTTGCTGAGCCTCGCCGTTTCACCCGCATGCTTCGCACTTTTTGGTCATAGTATGAGGGTATAGCATATAGAATATAACCTCCCTCGATACATGTGCTATCTTACATTGAAATAATTAAAAAAATCAGACCAGTAGTTCATGAGAGTTCAAAGAAATGACAACGCTTCACATCTTGTACATAATATTTATCGAAGTGTAAAGTGACAATCCTACATTAGTCTTGCAGATAATTTTCTGATATCAGTTTCATTTCGGCGTTTCCTTTTAAGAAGTTTCTCGTTGAATGAAAATACTACAGTAACCACAACACCGTACGAAAAGTCAGCGTTACCGATGTTAAAAGCTATAAAAACTAGTAGGGAAACGTCTCAAAAACGCTCCTACTGTTTTTTAAAAAATCTTATAATTAGTTGCCTAGTTCCGGCTGCACGACGTGTGTTTTGGTGTCTTACGAGGCGGAATATGACGTGTCGCTCAGGAATAGATCTTGCTCATCCTTATCTTCAGTTCTATCCTCAACTGGGTATTGAAAGATTAACCTAAAAATAATGACAAACTAATAACGAGTCAACAAGGCATCGTGAACTTTACTGTAATATTATCAGTTTCAAGTTCTTGGTCATGGCCATTTTATTTTACCGAATTTTAAAGGTATTTTAATAATAACACTTGACCAGATATATAGTACTAGGATGGATGCGAACAGCAGATCAGTCGTCTTGGGGTTCATTGAAAGAGGCCTATGTCCAGCAGTGGGCCGATAAGGGCTCATCATGACGATATTACTAGGTGTCTTGAAGCCAAACTGGCCCGGCACGTTCGGGATAGTTTCTCTCCCTCACGCCGCTATCGCCGCAAAGGGACAGGTATGCTGTGTCGCGTTTCGTGCTATTTGTCAGTTTCCGGTGGCCCTTTGGAGAAGAGAAGGTGTACAGGCGATGGTAGTCATGAAAGTGCCTCGACTGCTCGTTTGTCCGAGGCTCGCTACAACAAAGTCATGATTTTACGATGACATAAGTAATGTGAACGAGAGTGAGATCAAAATATGGCTGCCCAGTTTAAGGAATGAATGAATGATACTTTTAATTAGTACTAATGAATAGTTCAATATGCTTTCAATGTAGCATTGACCACTCTTAATAAAAAACTCGTACAAGGAAAGGCTTCAGACCTGGTCATGGGTCAGCTCTCACAAATGCGTGCTAGGGGAAGCGTCCGTCACGCATGTCAACCGTGGATTGGTACATTAAACTTTTTATAAACGCTTCAATCTTTCCCACCGCTAGACCTACAACCGTTCATTATTCGTTATTCCCATTAAAGGAGGATGGGGAAAGAAGGTTGCACTTCTTTATAACAAATATGGAGTGTATCAATCAAGACTCCGAGAGCCGACTACCCGTTCCCCCGTCTATACTATAAAAAAGATTCATTGCCAGAGTATGTCCGTCCACTCACATCTATACTGAAACGGCTACTGCACTACCACAATGTCGATGCTTTACCGTACGAAACGCGACACCGAATATGTTACTCTACGCCGGTACCACGTGAGCGAGAGGTACTTCTCCGGTTGTGCCGAAAGAATTACACTGCAATGCAGCATGGCGCTATCTCTTACCAATGTATAATTATATCGGCCACATTGCCGTTCACATCTTCAATAACACACAACGTATAGCTACTTAAACAGAAGCCTGTAATGCGAGTGATCTCTCAAAACCAGATTATCCTATCGCAATGTTATTTAAACGATACGATGTTTCTTAATACGCATAAACATGTTTTTTGCGACATGTAAGGGCGTATATGAACGGCCAGACTTTTGATGACTACACACGCGTCCTCACAAACAGGGGTTATGTATCACATGACACAATGGGCCACTAGACCCTCACAATATAGACGTCGACATATTATATAACTTGATATATACTGGACTGCTTTGTGGTCCAGTAGGTAGCGTGTCTAATCGTGATGTTGGCAACGAAGGCAGTTGGACGTGTTACATCCCCGTGAGAGCACGTTAAGCCAATCAGTTCTGACTGCTCTCCGGTCTTCTCGGGCTGCCCATTGAAATTGGGGGAGAGTGAGGGAATAGATATTTGTATCTGCACATAGGTACATTTGTACACTATAAGTAATTATAATATGTCCTGCGCAGTTGGCTAGTCTCTGAAAAGATTACCGTAGTCGAAATTCAGCTGGGAGGTCAATATTCGTTGTATTATTATTTCGCATTTATATTATCTGAGCTAGACGTATCTTCATGCCGGCCCAATTCAGCACCAGAAACTCATATTATAGTATTTTTTCTTAGAAAGAATTATTCCATAGAAAAGAAATGAGGAACACTTTCAACGGAACAGACCACTAGGTCCCGCGGGACACGCTTTACTAGGTCATAAGAGTAGTTTCATTTCGATGACCTAGAACATGTTCACACGCTCCACGTTCATGAGCTCTAACATAGATGGCGATAATATGGAAATGAGGTTTTAATTTATTATGTAAAACATACGCATAGGTCACGTGAGGTTTACAGAACATACCCTCCTGCCTGTCTTCGACCTGGGTACGCAACGGGCCACAATTTTCTACTTCCTACTACTCCACCGTACTGGGATACCTTGGGTAAGATTCTTACTATCCTACAGGGGTAGACAGAAACCATATATTGTCATTTAAAAAGCATATATACATTCTTCTTCTGCTAATTTCCCAAAGGTCTGATGGCTAGGGACGTTGACAATCTAATTCAAAAGCTCGTGAGTAATATCAAAGACATTTTATCAAAGGCGTATAAGGGGTTAAAGTCAGGGATCGAACCCGTACTAGGCCTGCAATTCCAATATATAATTTATTTTATATAGCATAAATTGATAAGCAATCAGAGGCATTTAGTGTACGTCGCCATTAATATTCACACGAATGATGATTATCCAAAAGTTTCCCTCCTTGACACCATCCCCTCAATTGGCTACCGCCTGCTCAAACGGCATGAAATGTCTAGAATAGCTATCACTTTTGAGACGAGCGAGTTATATTTCTACGGTCGTTCTTATCATGTATGTGTATGGTATCAAGGGCACTACCTTACAGTAATAGTATTTATATTAACGAAAATGTTTTTAAAATATCAGCCATATGGTTACGGGGCCATAGGTTGGAAACAAGGTCGCCTCCTACATAGGAGGTGTGCGTGGGTGCGCGAACTGCCACGAGTGTCTCGTGTTCGAGAAGGATTCGGAAAATGTAGACTGCCTCGGCCATGATGTGTGATTTGATGGGTAATTCATCCATTTTCTATGGGTTTACCCATATACTACTGATACATTTCCATAATAGTCATCAGGAGGTTTTTAGAACTACTTTTGTCACTACAAAGAACAATACGATTCTTTAAGAAATATCAAAGTTTCATTGCAACCGAATCGGATCATAGCTCACGTGGGAAGAGCCTCACGCTCTCGTTATACTGGTCAAAGTGACGTGTCGCTGTTGCGTTTTGTGTGGTTCGTGAATACAACATTGTCCCAACGGGACGATTGAATAAATAAAGTGGAGAAATGTTAAACTTATAGATCTGGATGTTTAGATGTTATGTGTTACTATGACAACCGTGTGCTGCTTATGTTATAAAAACAATTAGGAAACACTGAAAAAGTAGCGCGCATCTATATAACTAAATTAAATGGTCGTATCGTTCGAGGTTCGGTTGATTCGACTTTATTAAAGTCACGTCAGTACCAGGGCAGCACGAGGCACAAAGAGCAAATGCAAATATTGACGGTTGACAAGGGTAACGGGGATGAAGGAATCTATTTGCCAACACCTGATATCGTCCGGGACACCTTTACGCGACTGACTTAATTAAGGTCATTTTAATCCGAAATCGTGTACGACTTAATAGCGACACGACCACGGAACCCCAATATCACCGCCTTTGTGGTTAATAAGTAAACTTCCATTAGCTAAGCTTACGTACATCCAGATATTGTGGTAAACAATTCACAACCGAAACTAGATTGTTCGTCAGGATTATATTAAATCAAGTTCTTCTCGATTCCAAGTCTATATCTATACTAATATTATAAAAGGAAACATTTGATTGTTTGTTTGCATTGAATAAGGCTCCATTAGAATCAAACATTATTCGTGATGAACATAGGCTATATAATATTTTGATTATTATGATTCTTAAATATACATTATTTATTATTACGGCTACATGCCGAAGTTGTGAAAAATAAGTAAATACACAGCTGAATATAAGCCTGTTTTAATTAATATTAACCATAGACCAGGTGGAATATAATTTACTGTTTAGTAGCCGACCGGGATGGATGCGGGTTGCAGTAAACCAGCCGACTTGGTGCTCATTAAAAATGGCTTATCTTCTTAAGATAGGTAAGTTCCATTATGATTGTTATATTTAAAACCTTTGAAGACTAATAAGAATTAATTAATATTATACATTTGTTATTAAATTATTCTCAAAAATGAATTTATCGAGTGTATACGGTTATTAGATCTATAACTAGTGTGTGCCGATATTAGACACAGTTAGGAACGTATCATTACGCTGATGATGACAAAAATGCACTATTTTTTAATATAGGACTTGAAGCAGATGCGTTGACTTCCTTCCTACCAACGCAACACCGACATCACTTTACGGTGTCATTTGTGCGAGAGGCAGGTACCTCCCCGGAGTGCTGGCTGGGATTCGTCTGCAATGCAGCATGGCGAAACCTGTCACAAAAATTTGAAGATTGTAGAATTTATAACCAGAGATAGTGATAACAGCGGCACACAACAATATAAAGCGGAGAGACAGCCAACGTGGATTTTTTGTCCAATCACAAAAAAGGAGTAAGGAGTTAAAACTTAGAACAATTGTCCAAGTTTTATCAACTTAGCGCAGTTGTGCCAGTGCTTAAGTATGAAAAGTCAACGCAGAAACTTTTAGTCACGTGTTATAATGGATCGACATTTACGTGCTCTACGACGCGTTATCAATATCATTAGCGCGTATCCGTTTACACAGCTGATAATAGAAGTGTTAGCTTTACACTCTATCGATGCCCATTAACATCCGCAGGGTCCGCTGTAAACAAGTACATTTGAATGGGTAAATCTTTTGTAGATGCATACCTAAACTGTTTACCCTGCAACAGGAAAACTTTGAATGACAAGAGAAGACATTCAAGAACACCTTGATAACCGTAACACTTTCCTAAGTGTTACACATTAAATCCGTTACAGAATAATTCCTGTAACACTTACAATGATTCCGTTAACATGAAGGGGTAACCCTTTTAACTTGTTTCGACAGTTTTAGAGGCACCCTATGTGTTTAATTTGCTGTTGCAGTTCCTATTCTTAAAAGGGTAAGTGACGGTAAGGGAGACAGAGCGCATTTTTGTGCTAATCTAATTATTTGTAACAATTATTCACACTTATGAACAGGTATTTTTCAAGATAAAATCGAAGTGTCAACATGGCAATGAAAAGCAGCGTTCAAAACACTTTATTTGGTTTAAACTGAAGTCTTTGGAACCCTCCAGGGACTATAGTGTAACGCACTTTTATCATTCAAAGTTTGTCTACTACTGTAGGTACTATTTTCTTAAAAAAAATAATTTGAAATCACGATTGCGATAATAGAAATGGAATACCAACAGAGACGATAAAAAGTTTGTTCATTATAATTTCGCAAATGCTTAATTTTGTTACATTTTAATTATTTGTCAAAGTATACAGCGTCTTTTGCGTTCGAAGTTTACGATAACGTCAAGTTTGACTAAAAAAACTTGATAATTTCCGGAGCATATCAGAAACATAATAATTAATTCATAGCTTTTAAAGTAATTGGACGACACCGTAGCACGGACTTGTGCACATTTTATATTCGCTATCTTAATGTCGACAACTCCGCTTGTTCTATGTGTAAATATTTGGTACCAGTGTGACATGGCTTGTTTTCAATAAAAGCATCAGTCGATGCAGACACACGGACTGTGTCGAAACCAGCAGTCGGAACCTTTTGCTGACTACCGACGCCAATAACATATCCATATTATTGCTATTCAGACGTATTCCCGTCTTTCTCTCGGGGATGGACCATTGGGAGCTCACAAATCGTCAATATATGAAGTCCGTCATAGCCGCTTGCTGCATAGCATTTTCGGAAGAGGTAGTGCCATGCTACACGGGAGGAGATAGTGCCATGCATAGTGCAGGGACACTACATCCTCCAAAACAACAGGATTGGGCCGGCACTACCTGGGAGGTACTACCTCACAGAGTACCACCGTAAAGTGACATCTCCAGTGTTGCGTTTCGTGCGGTTTGTGACTATCCATGGAGGCCCATTGGAGGGAAGGGAGAAAGGAGGGCAACGTACAAGCATAGTAATTATGTGGATGTTAATGGGCGTCGGTAGTCGTAAAAAGGTTCTGAATGCTCGTTTGCCCCCAATTCTATAAAAAAAGCATCTGCGACAGCGTAGCTAATTGTATGGCATATACTAAATTCGAGATAAATATATTTAGATATAAAAACAACACACTTCTTCACGTGAGTTCCCTAATGGGGTAGTAAGAAAAACTTTGCTTTGTGGAGTAGGCAGAATGCCTTTCCCCTTCTACATTCATAACTCAAATGAACACATGTGATTATAATGAAGATATTATTAAGCAATGTAAAATTATAACGACTAACAATTTTATCACATAACGTAAGTAATCCGTATGTATATACATATATCATTCTAGTGAAATTGTAGAGGTAAGCGAATAAAAGCGGACGTTTAATTACGTCAACCCAAACGTAGGGTAGCTATGATTACGACATTTTCATTTGCAGACGATTATTTGATGTCAGTTTACCTTGGCGACTTTGAATATTAGTTCAATTGTAATGTCATCCTTGTCGCTTTATAATTAATTCATCAAATAGCGATTTTTATATACAACAAACAGTGCTCTGTGGCTTCACACTCCGCCCCTACTTGCCATATGTGATGGAATATAGTTAGTTAATTAACTTCCTCGGGAATTGGTTAACACCGAAAGAATTTTGCAAATCGGACCAGAAGTCCGGAGATGAGCAAGTTCAACAATTCAACAAAAAAAATTCTGCAGTTTTATAATATTATATTTTTTTATTTTTAGCAAGCAGAAGAATCATTGCAGTGGTTCTGTCTCATTCTACATATAGGTCCGCAAAAGAGCGAAATAATCCATTAAAATAATAATTATTATAATGATAATAAACAGTCGCGTAAACATACAAAAGCATTATGAAAAATCTACAAGTGAAATTATATATGTGATACCCGAGTGTAATAAGCCATTATTTTTCTCGCGATAAAAAGTATTTATATGTATTTGTGTATATTTATATTATTTCGGGTCGTAATTTATATCTGTGCTAAACTCCATCCAAATCCATAAAATATTTTTTGCGCGAAAGAATAACAAACATTCGAAATTTCGAATGAGCATTAGTAGGATTATAAGGATTAAAAACGATAAATACGTTCTGGTAATGTATCTGATACACTTTACAATGGAAGCTATAGTAATGGTAAGCCTACACGTGTCGACAACATAAACTCAAATAAATATTATATTAGCTGACAGCATGCCGTCGCCTATTTAATATTTAAAAATCGCCAAAAAGAGATTTACTTAGCAACATACTCCATATTCACAAGTTTAATTGAAACTAAAGTAATAAATTTAGTAGTACCATTTTCACTTTATGCATATCAAATATTAATGTACATATAATATGTGACTTATTAAAAAAAAAAGCCTGTGTATATAGCTGTATCTAACAAACAAGATGAGTAATAGTCTAATAGTTTAGTTTTACACATGGAAATATAGGATTCAGCTATATATTAATTAGTATATTTGAGCATTACTTAACTCATACGTACTAGGCATATGACTAATTCTAAATGATAATTAAATAATTTTCATGCCTTTTTATGAAAAATGTACAAAACTGATTTGACAGTCATTGTCAATGTTATAGTCAATTGATAGTCAATTATTTTATTGTGTCAAGCTATGGCTTTATGTATATTTTATATAAAATATAATGCTAAGGAGTTTGTTTGTCTTAACGCGCTAATCTCGAACTACTGGCCCCCATTAATATAACATAGAAAAATTGTTCTAGTGTTGAAGACTCCATTTATCGGGAAAGGGTATATGCTATTTAACATGACGCTACGGCTAATAGGCTCGGAGTTACGCGGGTGAAACTGCGGAGTGATGTTAGTAGTAAGAAAATAGGAAGTCCCATTTCTACTAAATTTTTTAAAATCTTTTTTCTACGCATCTTATGTTCTTCTACCACATTCATTTCATTCTTACCTGAATATGTTAGACTAGATGCATCAGAAGGTCTTACTGATTTTTGTGTATTGTACCTGCAACAATACAAAAATATATGATTGGTATAGATATGATATGACACTTAAAATTTATTTAACACATAGAGAAACAAAAATTTCTCTGATTAGCCAGTGACGGTAAGTCTTGTTTAAAACATTTTTAAATATTATATTATATTTTAGCATTTACTCTATTAATTAGGCTGGACTGAGTCCAGTCTTTATCTTGATTTAATTATTTTTCCTTTGTTAATGATTAAAATAGAATTTGTATCACTAATTTCAAATCTAAATGTAGATTTGAAATTCAAGCTTAATTTCAATTTACAATTGTTGCTATAAAATATTTATACTTTATGGGACTACTGTCGAGTCAGTCGAGTGGCCCATTGGAGGTGGAGAGGGCAACGCGTCTATGTCTTAATAATTCGGAATTTTTGGGCGTCAGTAGCCGTAAAAAGGCACTGATTTCTCGTTTCCCACCCACACCCCGCCATGCTTAAAATAAAGTTCGCGGAATTCCGGCATTATGTAGGAATTATTGAGGAAATTATCATTCGTGTATCATCATGATCATTTTGTAATGTCTGCACAATTTTTCTCTATTTTTTGCGATTTGAACGAACCGAGTCATGGATGACTTATAACATCCGCACAACCATGCTTCGTCTTCCTACGCCTTACACTATACACTACAACATTTCACGTTATTAACATGTGACCTAGAGACACTTTTAACTCCTTACAGTTTATCTTCCACTGTTTAACCGTATCATTAAATACATATAAAAAAAAAAAAAAAAAAAAATTATCAGTGTAGAATTTTCCCTAGCAAATATATCAATAGCGAATCAAGAAATCCGATATACATCGCTCCAGCTGTCTGATATCTCGCAAGTGTGCGGCTACGTTACGCCCGGCCCCCGTGCAAGGTGCCGCGAGCAGCCGCGTGTGGTCACACACTCCACCACTAACAGCTTGTGTATCTTGTAGATACGGATGATAGCCGTAGTAGTAAATACTCTATAGTATTTGGACTACGATAAGAAAGTCCATAAACTGTGGAAAAACATGTTGTATGGGAGTCGTATACTTAAATATCAATTTTATTGTTTGTAGTAATTATTGTTTTTAGAATACATCATCTGTGAAGATTTCAACGGTCTACACGGCAACAGACAGACGGACCGCGGGGTCTTAATAATAGAGTCCTGTTTTTACCCATTCGGTCCAGAATCCAAAAATTGCGTAGGATGCGAGGGGGTGGTGGTTTGAATATGTTTCTTTTCGACACTACCTACCGCATGATTCGATCAATGGAAGTAAATAGATTGTGAAATATACAACTTATCTAGTAAGATATGTCGTTGTTTTTAAAATGACAATATACGTATATCAGAAACGGTTAAAACCTGTCTGGTTTGACTTTTGATAGAGTACAGAGTGACGAGAGAGGAGTTTGGGGTACAGACTGTGTCGAAAATCAAACAAGATAAGTTGTAACCGACTCGTTTTTCTGATATCCGCCCTACTGGTTATCTATTGTGTAACACCTTTATAAGTAATCCTAGATACCGTATATGCCAATTATATAATCATGTCAACCTGTTCCCGGTTGTATAATTGGCAATGCCGATGAAAGTTTGTGCCCTATCTCCGCTGCATATAGCCGATAATTGAGTACCGCTATTATAGCGTCTAAAGTCTTTGTTTTACATTGCGTTCGTGTTACATAACTGAAGTAGATTATTCAGTTGTCAGCCCTTACCACTGAATATCCAATTAATATACTTGGGACTTTATTCCTTTGCAGATAAGGTTTATTTATGTTTTATTGGTGGTATCAAAGTGAAACTTTTCACTTAAACTAATGCGACAACCCCGAACATCTTTGTTCAGATGATTATATTCATAGATGGCTGATCATATCAGGGGAGAAGCCAGTTAAGGAAGTGAACTTGACTACTTCGGGCTTTACTTAACAAAACTCGATCAACACAAAGATGGGACAAGGCCGAGGAGATAAAAGGACAATACGCAGTGTAATGTACCGACAGAACTTTACTACACAATTAATGATATGTTACTATTTATTACAATTTATTTTTGGGCGTGTGAGAGGTTTTAGCTTTAAAGGTTGTAACCAAAGCAGATGAGAAGATTGTAGCCGTATATAGTGGATACGTAATATTATTCTATCTATACTTACGCTATACTGGTATACATAGAATAATATTCTTCACCAATATCATAGATCAGGATACCCAGCTCACTGTTTAACGAAAACAGTTGAATCTTTTAAACCTGGTCTCTATGGTATGCACACTGTAATAAGTATCACACTTACAAGATGAAGCAAAGTGGTGAGTTTTCATAGAAAGAAACATTTTTAATTTGAAATCTCTATTAATTTTTACTCTGTGTCTTATCTAGCTTTGGGCCTTTAAAAGGGTATTGAAGTTGCTTATTTTTTTTTTACATTTCTTTAGTAGTTATTTATTTTTTATTTATATAGCAATAAACTAAATATTTTCGTTATTTACAATAACAACATATATCATAATTCAAGAATTATCATTACATACCTACTTATAATAAGCTATTATACACCTTGTGGATCCCTAAAAGTAGTAAACATAATTTCTAAGGTGATATAAAATAAACGTAGGGTGAAGCAATTAACGTGGTGCAATATAAATTTCAAATGAAATGTAAATTTATCTATTTTTTGCGTCCGTGAGAGCGTACGTAGTAAATATTCATTCAACATTTATCGCTAAGCAAAAAAAAAAAATCAAATGAAAGAATAAATTGCTTTAAAGTAATTAAATCTAGACTTAACAGTAAAAACAATCACGAACATTGGCTATGATGTAATGATAATAATGATGATCATAAAAAAAAACATCTAAATTCCATTGTGAAAAATGTTTTGATATATCTACATTGCTGGTTATACTTACATAAACCAATAAGCGTCATCATATTGAAACCGATATGAATTAATTCACAATCGTTATTATCTCAATCACAATACTCGATGTAAAGTTGCTACATAAGGTGTTGCGAATATAAAAGATATCATTTTTATAACGTATATCGCATATTTAAAATACCTTTAACATTGTAAAATCTGAGGGATTTTCTCTCTTTCACGAAAAAATATCACGATTATTATAACAAAAATAAAATAGGATATTTTTAGGGTTAAAGAAATCTTGTACAATTGTAAAGGAGAAAATCCGAAACGCGTAATGACCCATTTTATATTAAAATAGAAGTTAGGACTAAACAAACACGGCTGCTTTAGCTGGTAAGAAAATAGCATCTTATTTTTAATGCATTTGTAATCACGAAGGAAAGATGAGATGGTAGTGTAATTAAGATTTATTTATGAGGATTTTTAGCAGAGAGGAGCCTGCGTTATAATCTTTCCCAACTAAAACTTTCATTGGAATATGTTTGATACAATCAACAGAAGATTGACAACTCTAATTTATGAGTTTTTGGCTACGTGAAGAGAAATCTGTAAGGATCGTGACGTTGGGTACTCGGTTATCTCTGCATACGCCATTAGAGAAGATGAAGATGTATTGTTGGTATGTAAATGTCAAACCACGGGAGAGTCAGTCATTTACCACACGTGTGATCTATATAAATAGATATAATACTTATATAGTCTCAAATTAATTTGAGGAAGACTGTTACATCGTAACACTCTCAATCTTGGGAGAAGCCAATTTACTGACCGAAGGGTCTGCTTTTTATAATAAGAGGGGGAGTAAAGGGTTGGAGTATGAGGCGCTTATGCGCAGAGGTCTTGTGCCGAGGATGGGAACAACATCCCATTGTGCTGTCTTGTAGTTGGTGGTTTCTTTTCCGTGGTGCGGGATATTCCTGGGCGCTGATGGCACTCGCGGGTTTTTTGTGGGTATTCTAGAGAACCCTGCGTCGTGAGAAGAAGGACCACGCCACAGGAAGAAGATAAAAACTGTCATCACGCCATAAAAATACGAGAAAAACCGGCCTGCTCATACCTGTCTATTACATACTGCATAGTTGTAAGAGTCAACGTGCCTTGTCACTATCGGTCGGTATTCAATATGTACAGCTGCATGTAAGCTCTCATCATAATTATGTAAAATATTGAAAGTAAAAACGCGTTTTGTCGATAAGAAAGCTTTATTGCTATTTCAGCAACCCTTTGTGGGTTACTGCAGAAGTAGGAACAGAGACCATGACCTTTCCAATAACTTGCCTAGTCAGCAAGGTAAAGACAAAGCCGGTGGGTATCAGCTAGGAAAAATATAACGAGTACAATAAGCTTTAATTTAATACGTGACTTTCGTTGAGCGAGTTCTCAGACATGAGCACAAATGTGCTTGTCATTTCCTTTCACCGAGTCATAGGGGCGTAGGGCTCGGCCAAGTGATACGGGCAGTTTTTCATTCAACAATTAAAATAGACCCCCATTAAAGCGGCTCCTATATTTAACTAAAAAGTAAAGGCATACAAAAATAAAATCAAGAGATGTCACTTCGATAAAGAAGATGGATAATTTCATTTGGCTCGTTTTTATGAAAATGGCTTTTACTAAAATAAAATCACAAATCGAAAAAGATTTTTGGATACACCGGGCTCGGGATAGTCAATTGAATGCTGCTATGAACGTAAAAGAAAAACAAAATCTTGTCGACACCAAATGAAAATGTTTTCACTTTGAAAAGATTTTATTATTCATATCTTAAATTATCATCCGTAATCGGAATAAATTTATAACTGGGTTATTATTTCAATGAATTAGTTGGGTATTTTGTTCGACTTTAGGTGTGATTTTCTTGACTTTACTGGTGATGATAAAACAGCTGTGTTAGTATAGAATTAATGTTCATTACGCCTCCAAGCTTGCGCATTAAGGGGTACAAAGACAGGGAGCGAAAACAGCACATTGACGTGTTGTCTTCAAGTAGGCTCGTTATAGTTTAACTGTTAACATAACGAGCCAACTCGAAGATCATAGGTTGTTTGCAATTGATTATATAATTAAACTTATTACTCTAATCAATGTTACGCGGGGATAGTGAAATCGCTTGTTTGATACCAAGTATCACAAATATTTACATAACATATCCTGACCCATATGACGTTACAATATTAACAGACAGACGACGCACTTGCTAGTACGTATTCTGTGTATGTAGATTTCTGTGTCCTTCTACAGCCTGAACGGACTTTCATGTAAGACGTGTTGTTTGATCTATATAGCTCGTTGCCTCCAAGTTCTAAAAGGTGAAGAAAAATAAGAAAATAATTTTGGCCAAATTCGTGAATTTTTATTAACCTAAAAAAATATTTTCAAACAAACTGAATCAGCGAAAAATAATTTAAGCTTATTGCATCATGTGTAAGTATGAGGTCAGCAACCTGCTGCGATGAGCCGCTGGTTGTCGGCGATTGTGTTATAAAGCATGCAGTGTTAGTCCTACCTACTCATAGCGATCGCAAGATAAATGCAAATGTCATTTACCTCCGGGTTACAGTTTCAATCAATAATAGGATACATCGTGTTGAGGTTTATTAAAATGAAAAATAACATTTTGTGACCAAACTACCGAATATTTTTGTGCAGGCTTGGAACATCATTATACATATGATCTCTAATTTTTCACTATATCAAAATCCCCGTCCAGTATATATAACTTGTAGTTTTAATTAACATATACTAAAATAAAAAAACAATTAAAAGAACCAAAAACCCGGGTGGCAACTGTAAAAAAGGGGCTAGTTATTGGCCGATTCTAAGGCCAAGACATTTTGTGACAATTGTAGAAGCGGATATTCCGAGGGCTGATTGATAACTGGCTGAAACGAAGAACTTAAAAAAAGATAGACAAACAAAATTTATTACATTATGTTCTATCATCTTTTCGAAAATAGAACGCCAAATTTGAATTTATTCGAACTGATAGAACTTTCTCTGCCGTAAATTTCAATAATGGAAAGAAACGAAATTGGTGCGGTGATAAAGTTATATGCTTTAAGAGGGAAAACAGCAACTCAAATTAAATTCAAGCTAGACTGTGTTTTAGGTATTACTGCTCCTGCATTGAGTACAATTCACAACTGGGTAACTGATTTTTAACGTGGCAGACAGAGTTACGAAGACGCTAACAGGTCTGGCCGTACAAATGAAATTACGAAACATTCAAAACGATTTTTTTAATCTTTTTGACCTACATGGTCAAAAAGATTAAAAAAATCGTTTTGAATGATCGGCGCTTAAGGTTGCGGCAGATAGCAGAGATGGTAAGCATTTCCGCTGAACGCGTTTTTAACATTTTACACTAAAATTTACGAATGTAAAAGCTTTGCGCGCGATGGGTGCCGTGTTTGCTCACTGTTAACCAAAAGCAACGTCGAGTGGACGATTCGTCGGAGTGTTTGGCGCTGTATAAGCGTGATACTGACGAGTTATTGTGGCGTTATCTGATAGTAGATGAAACATGGATACATCATTATACTATATAAAACTATACAAAAGAATTATCCAAGCAGTGGACTGGATAGCGTAAAACCTGCCCCGAACAAAGCAAAAGCGGTTTAGCCAGACGGGCAAAATGATGGCGACTGTGTGGGATATTGGAGGGATTACTTAATGGATTACTTGCAAAGAGGAAAAACAGTAAATGGATTTATGAAAGTTTGCTGCAAAAGTATAGTAAAGAAGTGAAAGAAATGGCCTCATTTAGCCAAAAAAAAGTTTTATTCCACCACGACAACGCACCTGTCAAGGGTTGCAGTTGCCAAACTCCATGAATTGCTGTTCGAATTTTTACCCCATTCCCCCTATTCCCCAGATCGGGCCCCGTGCGACATCCACCTATTCCCGTATCTCAATAAATGGTTAGGTGGCCGAAGATTTTCATTCAATTATGAAGTCATTATCGCCGTAGACGAGTCTCTTGAGTGGTTAGAGAAAACATTTTATCGAACTGGTGTAAGGTGTAACGGCATTGGAGAAGCGCTGGACTAATGTATCGAGGTACAAAAAATACGTTGAAAAATAAAATTGTTTTAAATAGATTATTAAAGCTTTTCTTTGTCGTTTCGGATACTTATCAGTCACCCTCGTAACTAGTCTGTTTTTCTTTTCAGTCACCCGCTGGAGTTTTGGTTATCTTAATTCTCATTCTCTTCTCGCTACACTATAATTGTCACTAAATATTTGTAGTCTTTTATTTGTTTTTGCAGGGAAACTCATTTACGAACCGCCATCTGTCCTGGGTTGAACCCGAAATGTGTGTAGGGGCACGCGAATTAATCGAATACCCACGGATGCCAATGGCCGAATATTCTGAGGTGCCTTGTATCTGTCCGTGTAGGCATTAGCATCACCGTAACAAATGAGTTGTCCTCATTAACCTGATAACGTTCCGGGTCGACTCCTTTGGAACTTGGTAAATTGTTTGTAAATCAGTTTTGTGAAACGCATGAGAAGTCTTTGAATATACTCCTATAATGATAACACAACTAAATATAAATTTTCTATTTTTAGAAACCCACAAAGCAATGCTATGTTCTGTACCATTACAATTAAAATCATATTTGTTATAGCCGGCAATCAGGCAGGTGTTATTTATACTTTGTTCGTATTTTGTCGACATCAACGGTACGCGCCTGACTAATGACCGTACGTGGGGGCATGCCACCTTCTCGTAAATATAAATAGTATTCCATACCAAGATTCCCTCTTAAATTATAACTTCTGTCACTGACAACGGATCTTTTTTTATAGAATACTTTTTACGACTACCGACGCCCACATAATTAACATCCACATAATTACTATTCCGATGAGTTGTCCCCCCCATGGGCCACCGGCTACTCATAAATCGCACAAAACACAAACGTAGCGAATAATTTATGATGATAGATTTTAAATTTAAAAACGAAAATCCGACTGCTTAAAATTACTTATATTTACAGCGTCACGTCGCGTCAGGGGTTTGACTAGCCGTCGAGGTGCCCTGATGGTTTATAGTTTCGGGGACTTTACCAATTGCGGCACTGATGGCGCTAGAGGTGTTCTTAGAGGATATGCGGCACTTTAGAGTGTCGCGAGCCCCACACACCACCAGACCTTACCCACCGGTGGCGATAGTGCGTAAATGCGTTTACTCCGTCATAAAAAATGCCGTTGAGGCTGTAGTAGGAAACGTAGTAGTAATCTACGTATGTACAAGCGCTCGAAAAACATGGGTAGTGTTAAGGTTCTAGTGCCTGCCGCAGTGGAGTAAAACATGTTGAGACTGTCTTCAGTAGAGAGCGTATTATTTGTAAGGGTTTGATATGATTGCCTATTGTGGTTATATCGGCTAGCAACACATTCGCGCAGCACTTTGACAGATCTTTTGTAACTATTCAGCTAAGCTAAGCAAGGATTTGTGCGGATGACATCCGGATGGGTTAAGGTTGAGGAGGTTGACCTTTGTAAGATCTATTTTAGTTATATTAGTCGTTTATTAAGTGAATTAGTAACTTATATAACTGTTAGGATAAAAACCTGTCACTCACATACTACTGACGTATGCTAGCTATGTTGTCACTTTTCGTGCAGTCAGTGAGAATGCGGAAGGAGTGCACTTCCTTGACTTCTGATTGTGTCTGTATATGTTTAAGGGTCTGATAGTCTCCCGAAGGCTGGACGATCGCTTCGCTCAATTTAAAATCATTTTACGACACTACATCTGACTCTTATTTTAAAAAATCGTTTCTTTTTCTGAAAGTCTTTTCTTTTAAATTTAGCTGAAACTTAGAATTTTTTTTTGAAATAAGTACACCACTTGTTAAAAAAATCTCTCGGCAATCCCCCATATACTTGACTAATGTTTCTTATAATACGAGAACGGGCACTCGTGTTAAACATCATCATCATCATGCTACTAAATTCACTAAAAAAAGATAATAAAAACGACGAATCTCGATTCAATTTAATTGAATCGAGATTCGTCGTTGCATGTGTCGGCAATTTTCCAAAGTTTTCGTAAGACTGCATTAGTATTTTGCAGCCCAATATCGTTACGATTTAATCACTTTGACATAAATGTCGATAAATCCTTGTTGCGTAAAATAAATAATCAATCAAAATATATTTGTACTTTTTCAAATATGTAAAAATGCAAGGTCTTGTAACTTGTAGTATTAGCTGAATTCAACACTCCAATATTTTAATATAGGTAATTATGTTTGCCGCGGATACCATTATTAGCCGCAAGTATAACATAATGATGCCTTTGTGCCCCATTTCAATACATAACATACAAATGCAAATATATGACGTAGCGAGCACAAATTAACAAAATAAAAAGCTTTGGGCGAGAGTGCTGTATTAATAATTCATATGAACGACGCCGGGGGCGGGATTTAAGTGTACCTTATGACGAATGACTATTTTATATTGTCATTGGTGGATCAGAAAGTCACTGGAAGATATTTTAATGAATATTCATCCTTTTTCAGAGTAACGTTTCTTAAGTGATGGAGTATTTCATTGTTGTATTTCATTCCTTTATCCTACTTGTGCTGTCGAATGTAATAAAAAAAATCAAAGCAAATGTTTCGAATACTTACTACGGTTATTAAATGGTAATAAATCTCCCAACTGATATTCTTTCCATGTTTTTCTATTCACGTTGCGTTATTTTAATAAGACAAACTATCACGTAGTAGTGTTTCTGGTTAGAGATGAAAAAAAAAAATGAAATTCGTTACAGAGCTTCTAGCTCTAATATGCAACGTGACGAATTAAAAATGTACAAGGGCTTTTCGACCGGCGGTTGTAAGGAACGCTACACAGTGTAATAATTGTTATGAAAAACGGCTAATTACTATTGCAACTAATTAAAAAATATATTTTTAAGTGAACTATATAATAAACCGACAGCAACATGAATTTACAAAGTAACGTATTTCAGTAAATATATATCAGATAATTTTCGTACGTACCGCACAATTTTTAAATTTAAATTATATTACGCCGTCTTATATTCAGATCATATAAAAAGTGCTTTGCATATTCTATACAGAATTCTAAGCAGATATGTACGAAAATTCCGTGCAATTTTGTAATTGTTTATCAGTACATTTGCTGTGGAGTGACTCAGCCTTGATCAGCGTATTTACATGACGAAAATGAAAAGGCTCCAACGGATGTAACGTGATGGATGCGAGGTGACCGAATACGTAACGAGCAAATCCGTCGCAGTCTCCGTACGCGTCACGTACCTAGGATATAGAATGTAATACGTGGACCGGTAGAGCAGCTACGTTGTAATTCCTAGTTAATCTAACTTGCACTGGTTCAGATCACAAATGGAACACAAATAGACTGCGCCAAACCTTACTGATGTTACTTGATTATTCTAATGGCTGATAACTAGGATAACAGAACGAATAAGAATAGTACGTGAGAGGCATTGTCATGGTTGTGTCCAGCCAACATGTCCTTGGTCAGGGCGAATACAGAGCCGGAGTTACGGCTTGAAGTCTTGTAAAGGTAGCGATGCGACGGCTCGCGATGGTCCATCGGGTTTGGGGTAGTGCCGGACAGGATCGCTGAATGGATACGTATGAGCTTCAACGGGCATCCAAAAACCTTTCTGATCTTAGTTAGTCTTCTATGATATAACAAAAAGACTGTGACCACTTTAAGATTCTTCTTAAAAAAAATTACGCTTCTTTACCGGCCTTGGGTGGATAATTCATTAAATTTTTGAGTACAGGAGAACTCCCCTCAATCATCAGAAAACAGAAGGTAAAAAAGATGTTTGCCACAAACCTACTAATATAATGTTCGAGTACGAATATGCTTGTATTGCAGTATTGTATTCAAGTAACAATACAGCCTCCATATTTAGTTAATATCTAAACAGAATCAATATTCTTAAGGTGAGTTTCTAAATACATAATACTTGCTAGGGAATATTTAAAGAAGCACCTAAAGTCAGCAACAATGGCGAAATATTCGTTATTCGAAGTTCCCGGACAAACAAGACGGTAGAATTTTTTCATTAAAATTTGACTTAAACCATCTGTCGCCTCTGTCACAGATTAGACAAATATTTGAGATGTCCCAGCGTTCTTACGTTAATTTATTACCGTGGGTTCTTTGATGTATTCATTTTGTCTCAAAAAGTAAAGTGACTCGGGATTAGGTAGAAAATTCATTTAAATTTTACGCTCGAGGTAGCTTTACTATATTATTTTGTTATTGATAAAGCAATACAGATTTATTGGCGTTTTAAGTTGGTAATTTAAAAATATAATGAGCCAATCAATTCAACGTCGGCTTCTCCGTGGGTCCCTATCATCGGCCTTTATCCGTCGACGACTGTTTAGCAGAAAATCATACTTATTATATTCATATGTTGTTGAGTTTCTGTGATTGGCCCCAAGTCGAGCTCCGCCCCGCCTTCAAATTTCGCGGGAAATGCATTTACGCACTGCCACATGTCCTGGGTGGATTCCGATGGGGTTTGTGGGACACACAAATGGACCGCTGGAGCCATCGGCTCCTAAATACTTAGATTAGAACGGGGGTCCGTCAGCAACAGGGTGCCTCGGCGAATAGAATGGCGGGCAAATGGAAATTGTGATGAATGAAGCTTATTGTTATTCCAATAAATTGGCTCGATACTGTTAGAAGATCAGTCTTTTATCATTGTAATAAATCCCATTCGAGTGATGACCAAAACTGTCTGGTATTTGTAGAAAGGTTGGAATTTCACGTATATACTACAATATTCCTTTATTGTACACAACTATACTTCAAACTCTTACACGCCAGAATTTATACATGAAGAGCAAAAAGTATACGGACAATACAATTAATATGCACGACCTAGTTTTTTATAATCCCATTTTTTTTCAATTCCGTACACTGGTAATTTGAAAATGGAACCCTAGTATATCTTTATTGCATTTCCGTCGAAATGAGACTGTAAAATGCAAACGAGGAAAGGTTTTTACGTGAAAAAAACTCACTCAGCTGATTGTAAACAGGCTGGGGACCCGGCACCACGTCAGTTTAAATACAGTTTGCTATCCGCGCTAACAACTAGGAACCTTTTTTATTCATCTGGTGAGTTGCGTTGAAGTCATGTGAACAAAATTGTAAAATATTGAGATAGTCGGATTTTTTGAATTCTTGATCAATATCGTCAAGTTTCAAGTTATGATTAGTCACGAATGAGATTACCTGCTCTATATTAATATTTTTTATTTCTCGTCTCCGTACAGCTGATTATTCGGAAGCTAGTGACTTGAGGTCGGTTGTCTTTATGTTAATTAATAGAGGTCTATATTCTACATTTCAGGTGCATTCTCTCTATTATATTCCCACTTATTTACAAAAAGATCGGACCTACTACGACTTTGCGTTTTACCCAAAAAAAATATTATTTGAAGATGATAAGGATTTTTGCCAATATTGATGTTATGATCGGCAACTAAGCGCTCACCAATTCACGAATTACATTTCAAGACATCGACTTTTCTCTCGTTTGAAGTAACATCAGAAGCGTTTTTCTAATCCCCTTTTCAAGTACAAATCTTAATCTGAATTACATGATTACAGCGTTTATTTAATAATTCCCGCCCGCATAAACATGGCCGTAATATCTGATCTCGAGCGCCAGATTCTTTGAAGTTAGCCTGAACACTTTGTGTATGACGTGATGCCGTAAGTTTTAAGTATAACAAATAATCTTCATCGCAGTGACCGAGTGTGCAGTGGATATATAGCTGCCAGACAGTCAGTCTGCCAGACATTTTTGTCGTTATAGTGGTGGCCTTGGTTATAGCTAAGTACTATTTCACTGAGGAACCTTTTCACTGAGGATTTTGTAATTAGGTACATACTTTTAGAAATTTCAAATGTAAATTATTATGCAGTTAGTACCTCCTACCTTTCCGAGAACGATCGGTCAGGTTGGCTATCCCTGGAGTTCATCTCGCTCACTTAACACCGCCATAGTGACACCTACGATGTCGCGTTTCGTGCGGTTTGGGACTAGCCGGTGGCCCATTGGTGGGGGGGGGGGGGGGGGGGGGTGAAAAGGAGGACAACTCATCGGCACAATCATGCTGATGTTCATGGGCGTCGGTAGTCGTTGAAATGCTCCGATTGCTCGTTTGTCACCCTATACTGTATAAAAAAACATTGACTTAAACTTTAAGTGTCATTACAATACAAAACGCCTGCACGGTGAATCTGGTTTGTATATCACGTGACATTAAACATTTATCTCGTCCTCAGAGAAATCCAGCTTGCCAAAATACGTAATAAAACATTGCATATCGTTAAAACGCAATCCACATAAACTCGACAATGTTGCGTTTTCTACACTTTTCCTGACATTTTATGAACTCTTGGATAAAATCTTTAGAGGGTCTCAGTTCAAAGGCAGTAAATTGAATCAGTGTGCCACATCTGAGGGGAGAAGGGGGTGGTTAGCTTCAAAAGATAGAATGCACTAGCAAATTTAATAAGATCCTCGTCTTTGTAATATCAGGGTAGATTTATACGAAATTGCCATGCCACTTAATACGATTCATCTTATAATAAACTATGTAAGTAGCAGATTTGTAGCTGAACTAAACATTTGTGCAATCTTTTGGAGCTATTACATTTTTAATTTTAAAATTTATGCTTATTTCAACGTGAAAGAATCGAAATTTTACTTTGTCCGCGAACAAAGTTTAATCGCTGCCAATGGAGTGATATGAGCGATTCTGAGTTCGTTTTTATTTCATTTTATTACAGAATAGTGCTATGTGTGTCACAACTCCTGAGGGAAGTAATAATTGTTACTTACAGTTTATGAATTCACGAAAATCCACGTCTGACCTGACAACGAATCTGCCTAATTTGTCAGTGATTATTGCCATGTGCGCTTTCCATCAAATGAAAAACAATTACATTCAGGCGATATAGTCATGATTGACACATCAATATCATACAAGATTTCCAACTGCACAGCAACATCGGTATAATTCGAAGTAGCACGAATATATTCAAGTACACGTTGCTTTTCCTAATGTTTATCAGAACTAATCCCAAAATTATCTTACATCTTATGCAGCTTACACCAGCCGTCAGATATGATATTCTGGTATGTTTCACAAAGTATCGGAGGTGTACATTTGAAATGCATTATGCATATACATGTATAAAGCTAGTCGTATTTCGCTTTTCACTTCTTGTTTAATGAACCAAAACATTTTCTTATTACCTTGTGACAAACAGTATATTTGCGATGACATGTATGTACAATAAGATATATTTAATTTGAAGGTAGATAAGCAAACACGCCCGAAGCCTGCATTACGAACACCGTTTTAAAACGTTTCATTTAAAAACAAAACGGGACTGCTGTAATTTTTGTCCTGTACAAATAAACTAAAATAACATGTGTAAAAACAATCCGGGATAACTGTGAAATCCTAAAGAGCAAAAAATTAAACCCATACATGATTTCTATAACTCATAAACATACGGCCGTATACGAGCGTAGCATTTATTACTATACGATAAGGTCTATATTAGTATAAATAATTATGTTTAGCCCCCACGTAGTGTATAGCCCGCTCCAGAAATATATAACGTAAACACAACATGTTTAAATGTAAACGAGCACTTGGTTTTGTCTATAAATAGATAAATATATGTTATGTGCGGCTAACAGTTGATCCGCCGTTATACAAAATGCCGTGTGTATAATGTAATGTGGTGATTTACACAATTCGATTGCGACATGGGTATACAATGATCAAATGTGATACTTTTTGAGTGCATTTAATGACGATATTGTTTGTTGTTTAAGAGGTAATGCCATTTGAGGAGATACGATACAATCCGGGAGGTACCTCTTGCTTACACGACACCGCCCTTAAGTGACAGGCTGTCATGATTTTTTTTTTCGCGGTGTACGAGTTTCCAATAGTCCGTTGAAGGGAATGTCCCCTTCAACGGACTATCGGAAACTTGTATGAAACCTCTGTTTATGAGCGTCGTTAGCCAAACCGCTCCGACTGCTTGTTTGCCTCCTTATACTATAAAAAAACAGATAGCCACATAAAAGTGTATTTCGTATTAAGTTTATGCAAATGTTACTCATTACAATATTTTTAAATTATTTAATTAGCCCGAACAGATGAATGCAATCATATAGTTAAATGTGACAATGCTTAACACATGCCTTAGAGTTTATGATCGTCATATGTCGGAGACCCTGGACGAATCACTGGAGTGGCCACAAATAAATAAATAAATATTCATGTAATTATAACATAAAATTGACTTGTGCCAACGACAGGAAGAAGAATGCTCCACGAGACGAGAGGATAATAGCGGTTTGTGCTTATAAAATATACTGCATTGTTATTCAAATTACAATTGAGGATGTAGGCGAGGGGTTTGCTAGTTAAATTTATAGCTGAGTGAATTCTCTGAGGATAAATTAAGTACAGTGCGTATCTGAGATGCGTCTGACGTTGATGGCGGTCGGGTCAGCCTCCTAATCACGTAATATAGTTCAGAGCACCGTTCCTATATCTATTCATCTTTATTAGAGATCTGCGGGTCCTGCTTGTATGTCGATCTATTGTTTTGGAAACCACGACAATTTCAAAATTGCACTCCTTTTATAGTGTCAAACATAGTGTTGGTAAGGCAATTAGCATTAATACCGCAAATATGTTAAAAGCCGACCTTGTACGGTTATCACAGAAGTTTATAATAGTCGTAATTGCACATTACGAAATTATTCGAAAACAAAACTACCATTTAGTCGCAAAATGTAATAAAAGATAGGGCATTTAAAACTTTATAATAGCACTTCACGAAGTTGTAAGTAACAAAATGATGTTAGACTTAGGCAGGCCATAAACACGCCTAAAGTCAGGGAGTTTATGTACCGGCTTAATGTTGATCCCATTTAAAATCGAAAACAATTTTGTAACTTCAAAACGGTGTACTTTACAAAATAAATTGAAACAACCATGCCATGCGAGAGGCAACCAATGTAAGTAAGTACATTCTACATACAATATATTGATATACAACCAAAAGGAAAACCATTATTCCTAGACTTCAGAAGAGAAATGTAATGATTTCTCCAAAAAATGTTCTAATCTTTTTGTCAATTTCTTCGTATTTCCATTTTTTCACTGTTAAAATTAGTCAAGTTGTCATCTTCGTGATGATGCGATGAGTATAAATCTGATTTCAAAAACAATCGTGATCATTGAGCTCTATGTATGTGTGCTGTACTAATAAAGTGCAAATGGAAAGAAAAGAGGGAAAGAAGCTTGTGCGTAGCGATGATAGACACTATAAGTTTTTACGTCCTCTTACTAGTCCCAATTCTGCAAACTGTGCGTCGGCACGTGGAGAGCACAATAAACCAGACATATAAATTTTAAAATGTACTAACAACAATTCCGAGAATCAGGAAATTTACACATCAACTATGTGAGTTCCCGCGTGTACTATACATGTGCGGTAGTCTGAAATATAGGAAGCACCTATAAATGCTATAGTTTGACCTATGCTGTGGTGATCTTATCTTTATGTTAATAATTGACGAAAAAAAATTCCATCCCTTTCTTGAATTGTGCCAATGGAGGAATTTGAAATTTGGCACAATAGAAGATGATATTGAGACGATGCAGAAGGCTAATATTTTATTTAGACGAAACGATACGCACACTACAGAACACTTTTTTTTTTTTTTTTTGGTGACGAAGGGGAATGCATTTACGCATGATACCTGGGAGCCCGGGTAGACCCCCCAGACCTATGTTGGACTCGGCCATTGGGTAGCAATACCAACTAAACCCCTACGGGAACCTCGGCCGCTATTAGTGGAGGGTCCCGGATCTGCAGGCAACAGGACCCCTCAAGCGACAGGCTGGCCTCGGCGAAAAGGCCAGACTTCACCTCCTCGGGGACTGTCCAGCTACGCTATGACAGTCCCCACGACGCCGTGTCTTTGGAAGTAGACCGGATTCCCATCCCGGCCCGACACGAAACACAGGGGCACTACTAAAGGCGCTGCAGATAGCGCCTCCTTCGTACATCCATTCGTGGTCGGCGGGGGGAGGCCGCGTCGGCAGCCTCCTCTCTCACCCGCTCGTCGGCTTCCTTCTGGGACATGACGGTCTCACAAGAGGAAGCCATCGCTTGGTAGGAATCGTCGCTGCCGAGCATCGCGACGATGATGCTCGACTTCGACAAGTCCCCTCCGACAATTGATGTCAGATCGTGACACAGCGCCGCCCATCACGGGCACACCTCGAGGGTGTGCTGGGCCGAGTCCACTGCCGCGTCACAATCGTGACACCGAGTCGTCGGCTCCCTGCGGGCCGTCTTACACAGATACTCACCGAAGCAACCATGCCCGGTGAGCATCTGTGTCAGACGGAAGGTGAGGGTTTCGCGCCTCCATTCCACCACCATCCACCGCTCGAGGACCGGGCGCAAGGCAGCCGTTATCTCTCTACCGTACGGCTGCCGCGCCAGGTCCTCCCCCCACCTCTGCATTAACGCCACATAGCCTAACCGGCGAATCTGTAGGATCTCGTCATGCGTGGGGCTCAGGCCGAGAGCCCTCCTAGGAGCAGCTCTCGGCAAGAACCTCCGCCACGAGCTCCCACGGGGGATCGCGGGCTAGGGCTGTCGCTGTAGCCCACGATACCGTATGGTACCCCCGGATCGACCTCACTGCGACGACCCTCTGCGCAGAGCGCAGATGGACCTTATTCCTCGCAGTGAGACGGTCCGCCCAAACCGGGGCACCGTACGTCGCCATACTCCGACAGACACCGGAGTACAGCTGCCGGTAGGCGGCGCTGGGTCCTCCGAAGTTCGGGAGGAATCTGCCCAGCGCACTCGCCGCCTTCACAACCTTCGGTCCCACCATAGCGAAGTGTGGGCCGAAGGTCCACCCTCCGTCAAGGATGAGCCCCAGATATTTTATGTGGGGGCTCAACCTGACCCTCTCCTCTCCGATCTGCAGAGCGGCCCCCGGGGGCCCCTTGCGGCCGGTCCCGCGGAAGAGAAGGGCGTCGGTCTTGTCTAGTCTGACCCGAAGCCCTAACCTCTCTATGCGGCTGATCACGAGGTCAACGCCGACCACGGCCAGCCGCGCAGCCTCCTTGTAGTCTCGTCCCAGGGCATAGACGAGCCGCCACTCCACGGACCCCGACCGGTTCTCGAGGGCCACTCTGCGACCGGAGAGATACGCCTCCAACAGCCTCACGAGATAGGGAGGCACCTGAAAGAAGATCAGTGCCTCCCGTATCACGCTGTGCGGGAGACTGTTGAAGGTGTTCGCGATGTCCAGCGACACCGCGACCACCACCTTCCCCCTTTGTTCCGCTTCACCCGTCACCACCCGCAGGCGCTTGAGGGCATCGATGTTCGACCGGCGTGCACGGAACACGAACTGTGACTCCGTGAGTCCGGGTCCCGCGCCCTCCTCCAGATGCTGAACGAGACGGGAGGCTACAATCCGTTCTACGGCCTTCCCAGTCTCGTCCAGCAGCACCACCGGACGAACCGAGTCCATGGGCCGCCCTGCCTTTGGAAGCAGGCAGAGCCGACCCTCCTTCCATGCCCCCGGGAAGTGACCAGACCGCAGGCCAGCGGTCAAAAGTTCCCCGGAGGCTATCCCCGAGGTGCACGAGAGAGATCGCTTCTTACTCTGGAGGCGAGACAGAATCGCCTCCATTTCAGCCTCCGTGACGGGTGGCGGAACACCCTCCTCCACGTCCGACGTCTGCCGAGCCATCCTGGGGGGCGTGAAGCCCACTTCCGTGGGCCCCATTCACCGACGACCCTCCCCAGTTGGTCCGGCCGGAGCATCTCCGTGATGGGGGCCGACGGGGCGCGGAGCTTGTTCCGCGCCCATTTATACTCCCTCCCTTACGAGCTCCAGCTGGGCCTCCTCCTTGGCTCGGCTAATGGCCTGCTGCAGGATCTTCACCTTCTCCACGTAGATCCTGCGCAGCCTGTCGTCCCTGTCGACGTCCTGGGGTCGTCTCCTGGCCCGGGTTACAGCCCCCTCCTTTGACCACCGCGGTTGCCAGCCGTTCCGCGGTGGCTGCACCACTCGGTAACCGTATAATCCTAACGTCCGCCTTTCCGGCCTGATCACCTCTTTTAGACGAGTGGCGAGCAAGTCTGCTTTCTCGCCGCTCGTGGTCCCTGGTAACTCCAGAAGCCGCGCCCCTGTCGCCGACTGGCGTATCCGCAGGGGGCCCATGCCCAGCCCCCCAGATCTACCTCCCGCTCCGCCTTCAGCAGCGCCTAAGCATAAGAAGGCCCCTTATCCGCTGCCTCCGGCCGTAATTTCAAGATTACGGCCGAGGAACGGGGGAGCGTAAGCTTCGGCTTCGCTGCCTCCTTCTTGGCAGGTGTCGCAGATGACACAGGTCTCTCCTGCAGTTTTTTCGCCGTCTGCGCTGGTGCCGCCGGCTTCTTGCCCTTCTTGCGGCGGACTACATCCGTCCACTTCGACCCTTCCTCTAGGGGGGCCTGTTTCTCAGCCCCATTTGCCACTGTAGATGCGGCCGCCGCCACAGACGAGGAGGGACCGAATGCTGTCCAATCCTGGCCTACCTTTCCGGACTTTCCTTTTTCCTTTGAAGGTTGGGTTAGCGCAGGGAGCTCCTGCGGGTCAGGGACATCAGCTCCTTTGGCAGTGGCTGCCGGCGCCGTCTCATTGGCCAAAATCGCTGCCCTTGTAGCCTTTGCCAACGGTTTGCCGTCCCCATCAAGAGGGGGACGGCAAGGAGGAGCAGGACGGAGCCTCATCTCGAGGCCCGAGATCCTTGCGTCGGCAGGTCACCCACACACCCCTGCCACGTGACCGAACGGTTAAAACCAGGACAAGTTTATATTGACGACCTACTGATTTTCCTGATACAAAATCGAACCACAAAAACACGAATAATCTCCGTGACCCGACGACGCACCAGAAAAACAAGAACACCAAAAAATGCGCCTCCGCTAGGCCTTTCGATCGCCGCCACTAACATTTATACCGATTGTACCGATACTAAGCAGGTGCCTTGTACCGGAAAAACCTAACCTAACCTAACCTGCAGCAAATTAACACGTGTAAGACATGTTCCATAATGAAACTGTCCATTGTAACGTACGTATAACAATTGAAACACTCAATTCCTTTAACATTACAAATGTGAAAGATCGTATGTAAGTTTATTATTCTTTCACGCAAAAACTATTAACATTAAAACCATAAAAATAGCTTTTAATGTTGAAAAATGGAAGGTTCCCGTGGGGTAGATTTTCAGAATCAACATCATCTGCCGGACGTGGGGGAGACCTATGTTAAGCAGTGGACGTCGGTCCACTGCTGGACATAGGTCTCCCCCACGGATATATTTTAGGCGGGCGGAACTGGGCGGCACGGCACAGTAAGTACTTTATAATTTGCAGACCTAATTCCCTTCTACATTTAGTATCTTTAGCCGCTTAAAAATAAAGGCTTTTGTTATTCAGCTACTTACACTTTAAGCCTTAATGAATATATAATTGCATACCTTGTCGTCTAATACGACGAATTTGATCAATTCCTCTCTCGCGTTACATAAATTATGAATCTTAAGTCTAAACCCCCAAAGTGGTAATTCCTTTGAAATAGGCAAGGAAATATCGAATTTTACTCGCCAATTGGTTCTTGACCTTACGGATAAGATTTTAATCCGCTCTTCGCTGAAGTAGTTGATATTTATTACGAAGTCTCGTTAAATGTTTATAACACAACTGTTTCGAGGGTCAAATGTAAATATATTGGGTACACCCAAGTCATACATAGATTAATAAATGTAAGAATTTTTTTTAACCACATTTTTTTTGTGTTCACTAGAAATTTGCTGATGGTGGGAAACTTTTATTCCACAACGATTCGTATTTTTTAGTATTCAGGATGCCAATGTTTAGAGATACTATGTACTTACCGGAAAACCAAATCTTAATGAGGCAATCAGGCGAAGCCAGGGCGGATTTCCAGTTTAAATACATACAGATAACATGTGCTCCATTTACAATCAATATAATATGTTTATCAAATACATTCCTAGCCTGACTTCACTCATATTGAAATCCCCTTAATACCCTTAAGTTTTGTAAAAATAGAAGTAGACAGTGGGTACTTATACACTGGATGTCTCAATAAAAAAAAAAACATCTATGGCAGCTTTGTTGTGGTGGTCAGTGCCTCGTGCATAACAAAAATAAGACAAACGGGACGGAACAGGTCGCCGGCGAAACCAGTCGGACGGCTATCGGCAAAGCGAACCCGCCACAAATAGAACCTTATGATAATTGTATAAGGTCTCGGGTGCCATTAAAAAGAAATCGGTTCGGGCTGTGATTTAGAGGCATTTCGATTTCTTTAGGAATTTCGGCTCACATATGACTGTGGATGTGTTTCTTGGAAGAGTAGACGATGTTTTTTGTTCGCTGTCTGCGTGCGTGCGACGGAGGTGTTATTAAAGCTACCTGCTGATATACTTTAATGTTATAATAGACGCTGCGCGTTTCGTCTGCGCAAGTAAATATAAAGAAATAGAATATTATTTCACTACACTAAAAACAATACAATTGCTTGCATCACGTTTATTAATGCATACCTTTTATCACCACTTTATTTTTTTTGCCTGCTCTATGCATATATACGGTATAATCTTTTGCTATTTTTATAGCATAAGGGAGCAAATGAACAGTCGCCTTTTGACGGCTGCAGATGCCAATAAGCATCCGCGCAATTGTTATACGGATGTGTGTCTTTCCCCTTACTCTCCAATGAGCCACCAGAAATTAGACCTTACGAAAACTTGTAGCGGTATCACATGAGCGAGATGTATGCAACAGACATGGCACAAGCACTTACAAGCACATCCACAGTTTCTCTTAAAAATGTGTCACTATCTCTTACATTTTATTATTTAAGTTTGCATCAACATCATCATCGGCCGAACGACGTCCACTGCGAGACGTAGGCCTCCCCCATAAAGCGCCATAACTCTCGATTACTAATCAATTAAGGTTTACTAGTGTATCATTACAGCAAGGTCGTAATTCCACATTGAACGCACTGTGAGAACAATTACTACGAAAAGTGCAAGAGCGCCCTACACCCTTCGATGGAATTGTTAGATTTAAAAAGTACGAGTACGCCCCCGATTCCATGACAAAACATACGTGTCGATATGCAGTGTAAGTTCAACTAAAGCCACAAAATATTATAATCCATAAATGGGCTATCCATTGTATAATGAGCCACCACTGAGACAAACGCTAGGCGACTCACACAGCCAATTAAAAACATGTTCGTCCCATCTAATTGTCGAGTAAATAACAAGACGCTTCTTCTATATTAGCAACAAGCATACCCTACACCAAGATTTATTACCGACATTTAACAAACCAGGTGTAACAGGTTTAATTTAGAGCAGTCCCACCAGATAATACGTCATACATAATGTATGTTTTGTTTTCTTATCAGCTAAACCTTTTGATCTACCGCCTTTTATCGTGATAGCTTTAATCGATAAACTATATGCTTGTGGTTTCAACACTTCTGTTCACATGACGTGAAAAATACTACGATAATATGCGTTTTATTGTTTCTGTTCATGTGTAAGGACATGTTTATTTACGTAATAGAGTCTAAAATTGAGTAGAGAAATTTACTGAGAAAGTGATTCTAAATAAACTATAATTTTGATTATTTTAATAAACCTTTCTACATTTTTAATTTAAACTGAATAGACTTTAATTTTTCTCAAAAATAACTTACTAAATTTGCCAAATCTTTCCATTTATCTATCTATCTTATTATATACGAAACCCCCAAAAGCTGTTTATCTGTGTTTGATCGATTTTCTCAAAATAAACTGAACGGATATTCATCTTGAATAGTGCCGAGCAAGGTTTTAGTACATAATTTGACCACTGTTATTTACGGTCGAAGCCTGGGTGATTCGCTTGTAGTTTATCAATATCAAACAAGTATTTATCATTTTTTAATTGGTAAAGAACTAGAGATAACATAAAATTTCGGAAGGTATGATATGTTTTAAATATAAGGCTGAGAAAATACAACAACAAACGAAAATGGGAACCTCTTGGACAGTGCAATGGGGAGACGTTCCCACTTTCGTCCTTTGCCCTGTGCGCAAAAGTGCCTACTAATGTTGTAATCTCTTCTTATAAGAGGGGTGCAAAGAGCGCACTCCCTCGGTTCTATTCGCTTCGCCTGGCTTCACCCCAGGCTACTGAGCCCCATCGCCACGACAGGGCTTGAACCATGGCGGGGTATAGCGTATAATCCTGGGCAACACATAGGGAGTGTAATTTGTTTTGAAACCAGGAATATAGAACCTTGAGGGATTCAATTTCAAAATCGAATAAATACCCGCTATTATTAAATATTTCTACTGTGTGTGTTGTGTAAAAGACCATAAAGATAGAAAGATAATGTTATGATAGATAAATGTAAGTTAACATCTGTATCTATCCCTTGAGGCACGTAATAGTGTAAGGTTTTTTTTTGCATCCGCCCTTTTCGTGGGCGTCTCGCACGAATAAGCTCGTGTTACCTTGCGTTGCTACAGCTTTTTTTGTTCACAAAATTTCGTCCTTCCTTACTCTATATATTCTACATTTTACATTAAAAACAATTGGAAAAATTAATATTATTATCATTAGCAGCCAGGCCCACTGCGGGGTAGAGACCT
>JAFELO010000085.1:563404-589923 GCA_017140195.1 Eumaeus atala
TTGAGAAATTAGTAGAAAAAAAAACAAATTTCTTTTAGTGCACTTATAAAAACAGTTTAATAGTAAAAATGTTTTATAACGCGTTGAAGTAGATTATATATTTTAAATTAACTACTAAATATTTTAAAGACTCAAAGTAAATCGAGCGATGGTATTTTATTTTATAAATTATCGTGTGTCAAATGATGAATATGTTCACATCACTGTTCTGCAAAACCACATACCAAACTATAATCACGATTTGTACTTATCGATAATGCCGGCTATTACGATAAATTGTAGCATCCCTACAGCTACCTATAAACTATAAATACCCTGCCCACAAGCTTACAAGGACACAAAAATAATCAGAAAACATATGGGATGAAAAAGAAATGCGACCTAAAGGACCAACGCGTGTGATCCTTTCAAAGAAGGGTATCCTTTATTCAGTCTTTGAAAACAAGAAAATGAGCCGGTTCACGTTGTGCTGGTCAAATGGACCAGTTTTAAATGAGCTGTTATGTTAACTTATTACATTCTTTTGTGCGGGTCTTTATGTGTTGGTAGTACAGTCACCCCAAGAAAAGGTCTCGTGGTCACTGACCATGAACAAGAATAGCTCGTAGGTACCTGCGCGGGCGCAGGCTGTTCGTGACGTCATAGATCATCGCCTTGTGCTCGGTATCTCTTGCAAGTTCAAGCCAGTTTTATATGGTTATTAAAATACTTTAGACACACAAGGCGTGCTCACATTACAAGATTTCTCGCAAACATCCAAAACATGAAGATATTCAGTGTTCTTAAGCGGCTTCATTTTAACAATTGTTTGGTCAAACTAGATACGTTCTTTCCCGGCTAAGATAATATTGTAGGGGATTAAATAAGACGATCCCATATATTATTATGATAAAAGCAATCTGGGTAAACAGTATTAGGATGTATACACACTCGTTCCTCCCTGGACGTAATCGGATCGTGTAAGCGGAAGGCGAAGGCTAAACATACTTGTACACGTTAACGCAATTTGCCCAAAACGTATCTGTTACGAAAACATTAATCCTTACGCATGCATTATTTGTTTTTAGATGTTGTTTGTTTTGTTTTGTGTATACTTCAACAACGATGTCTCTACAAAATGCAGGTCATCTCGTAAAGCTCAACTATATGTCTCTACAAAATAAAACTGGCATTTTAGGCAAACTCGGTTCTTTGCCCAAGGGGCAAAAATCTGTTACGAATAGTAAAAAAATATAATTGATTAATTATTTTAGTATCCGATATCACGCGACGAATAAGCTCGCTAAAGTGGCAATGTGCTGGTCACTACAGAAGAATAGATGGCAGATGGGCCAGTAAGGTTCTGGAATGGAGGCCTCGTTTAGGATAACGAAGTGCTGACCGACCGTTCACCAGGAGGGAAGACAATGGATGCGAGTAGCAGGAGATCGGTACTCTTGGCGTTCATTGAGGGAGGCCTATGTCCACCAGTGGACCAATAAGGTATGATAATGATGACGATGAATTATTTTAGGGAGCTGATATGCAATAAACACGTTCTTTGCTGGATTTTTATACATAATGCTGAATCATCCGTACGGGAGGGGAGTAAGACTCGCACTTTTATTTTACAAATATGCACGTCCGCTATTTGATGTAGGTAAGGATATGCCATTTACGTCTACAGACAGACGCCAACACAACAACAGGATGTTTTTATGTTACTTTTTATACGTTATAGAGAGTATATGAAAATAAGCTACTCTCTTTAAGGTTGAGTTACCCCATTGTCGGGTCATCACAATTTCAAAATGGTACTTCCCGATCGTTTCATGTGAGAAAGAGCTACATCTCCAGCTAGCCGGTTCATTCGAAAGCTCAAATCTTCTCGACTGCCTCTGATGTTTATAGTCATTACAAAAAAAAACTGGAACAGGTTTTCCTTGACCTTTTTTTTTTTTGTTGACGTGGAGAAACGCATTTACGCGCCTCCACTGGCCTTGGGTGGGGTCCAGTGGTGTGTGGGACTCGCGGCACATGATAGTGACGAATACTCACAAAAACCACCGCGAGTGCCTTCAGTGCCGCCCTTGGTGAGGTGCTCCGGAACAACAATCATCAGGTCACCTCGACGGCTAGTCAGCCCTCTAAGGGACCAACTCCACCACTCACCAGTGGGGTTGCCCAGCACTATAGGACAACCCTTTGACCCCCATCGACTTTGAGACAGTGGAATGGGGTGAGGTTCCCATCCTCGCCCCTTGCCCCGTGCGCAAAAGCGCCACCTCCTGTTACTCTTAGGTCCCTTCTTCTTATAAGAGGGGTACCGAGAGTGATTCCACCTCCTTATCATTGAGCCCCCTCTTCTTATAAGAGGGGTGCAAAGATCCCCCATCGGTTTAATTGGCTTCGCCTGGTTTCATCCCAGGCTACTAAGCCCCACTGCCGCGACAAGGCCTGAACCATGGTGGGGAGGTTTTCCTGGACCTAGCTTATTATACACGTGACTCATACTATTAATGGAGCAATAGCACAATTTTGTTTATAATTTATTTGCCATGGCATGGCATAATTAATTTATCTTTTTTTATAGTGAGGACTAGAATGTTATTATCATGGGTACCTGTACACATGTCTTAAGGCATCACTAACGCGTTAACAATATCACCAACAAGCATGAGACTACCCGTTACTAGATGTCAATAAGGAAGCAGTAATTTAGGAACAGGTAGTGCCATGCTACATACGAATATGCAACGGAATAGGGACGGCACGACCGGGGAAGTACCTAACGCTCACTTCATGCCGGCGTAAAGTGACGCGTTGCGTGCGGTTTGTAATAGCCGGACCCATGTGGGGGATGATAGGACGGCGACGCATCTGCGTAACAACCACGCGAACGGCCATGGGCGTCGGTAGTTATTTAAAGGCGATTCCTGGTTTGCCCCCTTATGATATAAAAATCAAGCTTTGTTTTTTGTTCACGAGTTATATGTAACATAACGTCCTCCTAGCTATATTCGGATACAGCAGCCTTCTCTATAGAACGGACACGAATGCAAGCGAGAAGATGAGTACGGGAGCGAGAGCTCAATATGCTTCTCGACGTTCCGGAGTGTAACACGCCAAGTTCCTTACTTCTAATCTTTACTAATGGTTGCACAATCCTAATTATTACTGGACCGAGCCGGGAGTGGAACACGATCTGCGACTGAAAAGTTCACCACAAGACCACGAGGCTGTCGTACATAGAAGCTACGGAAAATTTGCTTAAACCCCAATTCCGCACCACCCATGAGCTGTCTAGACAACTATAATCGCCAATTTGATTTCACGGTCGTAAGATTTGAACATACTTTTCACGGCCAAATTGTGAATTTTGCTTTAGTGCGATTGAACCTGTGACCTTGGCCGGTGTACAAACGTCTCAACGAATTTCTTTATTGCCCCTTAAAAATATTTGAGGTAAAAATTACAATATTAGTAAATACAGAATCATATTATTTGATTGTTATTTTGTTTTGAAATCATCAGGTAAGGGTTTTTAGGTTAGCAGTAAATGTCTCGTAAGAGGTAGTGCCGCATTGTAATGCTGCATTGTAGGTGTTAGTGCCATGCTGCATAAGAGGAGGTAGTGCCATGCATGGTGCATGACACTACATCCACCTATGCAACGGAATCGGGCCGGCACGACCGGGGACTCTCGCTTACTTGATACGGCCGTAAAGTGACACCCACGGTGTCGCGTTTCATGCGGTTTATGAGTAGCCGGTGGCCATTGGGGGGGGGGGGAGGTAAAAAGGAAGGCAACACATCAGCATAAATATGATGTTCATAGTCGTCGGTAGTCGACTATGAACATCATAATTTTTTTAGTTTGGCCCCCTATACTATAAAAAACAAACAAAATCAATCGGCGTCTGTAAAAGTAACACCATATGACTTGACGGAAACAAAAAAACCCAAGGGAGTCTACGACCACCCAGATAGTTGGTTTGGTTTCAACACTATACAATACGCATACTAGCTTGTTCTCCAATTTCCTACGCATAGAATGTTCAAGTTTACATATACCTGAGGTTACAAAAACCACGGTGAGAGGAGTCCACCTATGAGCATGCTGTAAAGCTTCTGAAACGTCGGCCTAGTACAATAATGAAATAAGCCGCCGTAAAGTCCGTAAAAGTACTGTTTAGTAAGTTTTACTTTAATGAGTAGCAGTCACGTAAACTGAAGACATCAACATATTTCCGTTCTTGCTAAAAGACTGTCTATGGGTTTTGTTGCTTGCGCTTGTATAGCAATTAAATCTATCAACATATTGTGATCAGTATAACATGTCTGGACGGGTTTCATTGATACTGCCGTATGAGCCGTACAAAACGCCAAAAAACCTTATTTGCATGAAGACCGGACGAATGAATGAGCGGATATGATTATTCGCATAATGGTTTCAACGAAATTTCCGAATGTGGTTTACGAGCGATGCCCTTTCTAAATCCTTCAAACTAAATAATCACGTGTTTTTTTAATTTAGAACATTTTGGTTCAACAATATTGTAATTTATTAACAATAATCTAGAATTTCTTACAAATGTAAAGGATACATAATTTTTAGTAACCCTGACATAACAAAATGTCTAGTTTATGTATATTTTTCTATTGCAAACAAGCAAGTATCCTGTACTTGGCAGCCCTAGACGCATGCTGATGGAATTATGATGCCCCAAGCATTTACGATCGAGTTTAAAAATAAAGTCGATAAAAAATATACTCGTCCCTTGATTAATAACCCAAAGGTAACGCAGGGGCTTATGAGTGGATAAAAAAAACACGCATCATCCCGACCCGAATAGAGGTCTCACAACAATGTGTAACGTTGTCATCCCGGCTTTATTATAGACGGCGTATTGACATAAAATAAATTTTAGATTCACGTCACATTATAACGTACACTTGGGACGGAAAGTCGTGGTTCTTTCAAATCCATATTTTTTGAATGTCTATTTAAAAGCGCCTAGCGGCTTTCACAAGACAATAAGGTATTTTAGTAACAACAATGCTATACAAAATAAGTGGTATGAAATACAAGAAACGGGACTATACTGAAAGTGTAACATAATAATAATATAATTTCTGTGAACTTACGCGCCACGTTAGCCTAGCGCTGTGCTAAGTACCTAGACAACGGAAAAATATTTTATAATTTTTATAAATTTAAGAAAATTGATATGTTTAAGATATTTTCCCGGGAATTCGAGCCCGTGACCTCTAGCGTAACGCGCGTACAAACCGCCACGTTACCAACTGCCGGACGTCTAATAATAATAAAGTGTTACCAGTAATGTCTCTACCCTCTAATAATGTGAGAAAGATAGAGCCATTGCAAGTAGTCCAGTAAGGTCGTCTTTATTCGTATGTGAAGATGCAGCAAAATTACACCGACATTTAAGAAAATCAACGTCTTCAGGAGGAACAATCTAGAATTTCAAAATTTCGGGTTGATACTTAATTTAGTAAGTTATAGTGCAAAGTATAGGCAGGCCAATTTGGTTTGGGATCTTTCACTCATGTGATAGTGACAGCTGTCGCTTTCGTCGCTTGATGAGTTCCCAATGGACCATTGAAGGAGAGAAGGTAACACGTCTGCCTAATAATTATGCGTATGATTACGGCCGTCGGTAGACATCAGAACATTCCGACAGCTGGTTTGTCACTGCTGTAAAGAAAATTGGTATTAATATTGCCTGGTCTAAAAGATTAGAAGGTATATCTAAAAGTTTGATTACAAAATATTTGCTGTAGTTAGTAATACTTTAGCTGTTGCCCGCGATTGTGTCCGCACTACAGACAAAAACACGAGAAAAGATTGTATTTCTATAGCTTATGTGATATTCTGGTACAGCAACCGCAACATTGCCAAGTTTCACCAAAATCCATCCAGTTTTCCATTTCCATCCATATTTATAAACTTTCGCGTTTATAAAATTGGTAGGATTTACTTTATGTATGTAGCATATCCTATTACTTTGATTGTTCACCCCCTGATCTGTAGTTAAGTACAAAGAGGTTCGTGTTGTAATTGTTCCAATCAGTTAGAGTGCATTTCGTGAAAAATGAGACCACACAACAGCATTGTACACAAGGATGCTCCTTATACACGAATGGATGAAATATGAGATTGTTGAACTTTCTTCAGCTTTGTATTTTCAACCAGATATAGAGAGACGTATAAATATATTTGGAGATATACTCTTATCCGCATACTCTTATTTCGTATGGTATATACCATACGAAATATGTCAAAATCTTGTCTCCAACAAAACATATGAACGCAAAATTAATATAGAAAACTGCCGTTATAAAAAATATATCTCTATACACCTCTAGATGAATAGAGAACAGCTTCAGTCATTTTTATATCTCCGACAAAACACGAGAGATTTTATGCTAACACTTGAATAAATAAATAAACTCTAAAATAACGTCTATTTATTTATCAAGTGACACTACATTCAATCAACTTAGGGTCAATTCATACTAGCGCAGAGTCGAAGCGCATCGAAGCGTCAATTTCCTCACAATCAAAGCGAAGTCGCACGAATGCGCGCGTATTCGCGTGAATTAGCGCGAGAATGCGCGTTTTTCGTGGCATTAGTGATGGACACCAATTGCCAGTTTAATCTCGTTGTTGAAACTCGTATAAAATGGTTGACTTTGATCTTGCTATGATGTTGCTTATATCAGAAGTTGAAGAAGAAGAAAACGCAGAAAAAAGAAAAAGAAAATTGCGAAATTTTGGAGTTCACGACTTGTGGAAGAAAAGACGTATATCTGGTGAATTCATTTCTTTGCCTAATAGCCGCTTGGCTTCGCGCGAATGCGCGCGCACCAATCAGAGTTGCTCGCGCGCAGGCGCGCGAATTCCCTCCGATGCGCGTGAAATCGAGCGTCTTTTTTTTCCTTGGAAGAAATATGTGCATTATATTGTGGAAATAAGGGTGAACTTGCTATATTAAGTTTCGGATTGACGCTTCGATGCGCTTCGACTCTGCGCTAGTATGAATTGACCCTTAGAGATTTTATGACTTTGACGTGTATATCTGTGGGTATGTGTGTGTGTAAGTCTGTATCTGTCTCTGCTTATGGCATCATAGCGCCTAAAGTAATAGATCGGTTTGGATGCGGTTTCCTTTGTTTAAAAACTGTCTAGATCGAGATGGTTCATAGCCACATTTCGTCATCATTAGCTCCATGCCTACTTCATTATTGCTTCTAATGAAGTTATAAATCTGATTTGTCCACTTTTACACATTGAATGCACCGTGATTTTCATTCATCTTGAGAATCCTCACAAATTTTCAGCAGATAGCGCGTTTTGTCTAAGCTTGTATCAACTAGGTTAAGCAACGCTCGGTTTTCCCTGCATCATGATTTTGTAATATTCCATCTACATTACTCCGCACACGTTTTATCCTGTAACAGGGCTACAAAGTTTCCTTTTACGTAACAATGTACTAAGATTCCCTCAAGAAATAAGAATCTGTTAGTAGATTAAAAATTCTCGCTTCGGTTTCTGAGATTATGTTCAAGACTACACACAAGCACAAGAGATTTGGCGTATAATTTCATGAGTATGAAATTCGCACTTCTTTAAGCAAAGAAACAAAGCAGCAATCGGAGCCTTTTTACAACTACCATCGCCCATAAACATCAGCAATTACTATGCCGATGCGTTTGCCCACCTTTTGTTCTCGCCCCACAGTTATTATAAGACAGGTCGGGTGACTGTTTAGGTAAGATTGTGGTTGATAGAGGGACAGACCCCCCTCTTTTCCCGCAGATGGGAAGGATGTATCCCTGTATTTATTTACATACCTCACACTACCGTAGTGTGCTGGATAAGCTCGTCGAGCTATCCAACATCATGTCTGGGGGGAACCGCGCCCCCTTACATCACAGGCGGCGACGGGGTCGAAGTTGTTGCGTTTGATTCCGACGAGACAGCTGTGTCTTGATCGAGTATCGGGTTTTATATAAACAATTGTTACCTAAGCGTAATGACTTGATAAAGCACCCGTACAGACTTTTTTTGGAGGAACCTATTACGGTTTGCGATGCAATTGCATTGAACAGTTCATCGAACTAGCGAAGCCTTTTGTCCTCTGGTTTAGTGGGACGAAAGGAGGACAGATCCCCTATTTTCTCGCAGATGGGAAGAGTGCAGCCAATCTGACGTCGATCAACGATCCATTGGAACATTTTTGCCAGCCGTTTACCGTATACAATATAAATAAAGTTAAGTGTTTAGTCAGAAAATAACTACCACAAAGTATAAGGGCTACACGGATGGGCGTTGGTGATCACTTGCCATCACGCGGCCCAACCGTATTGTGTCAAGATGTTGGCAGTGATGGAAAGGTTTCAATTATTATTTTTTTACGACTACCAACATCTGCATAATTACCATGCCGATGCGTTGCCCTCCTTTCCTCGTCACGTCGAATGAGCCATAGGCTACTCACTAGCCGGTCGGAACCGCACCGAATATGTAACTATAAGGCGGTATCATGTGAGCGAGAGGTACTTCCCCGATCGTGCCGGCCCGCTTCTGTTGCAATGCAGCATGGCACTACCTTTAACTGAAACTGATAATTTGTACCCTAGTACCATAAAATATATGCTTAGACAGGCGTCATGTCATCTATCAGTTTATACGCTCTGGTTGTGACAACATCATGGGAAGCTTAATGATCATAGCACGAAGTAAAACAGCAATAAATCACTGTCAGTCATGTACCGTATGAAACGCTGTTCTAAACTCATAACCCTTCACTCCTGCACAGTCGGTAAGTTAATTAATAGTCGTTTATTTAGAAGCCGTTAAATATTAATTAACATATGGGCTGTACGCGAAACGGCGCACACTTTATAGGAAATTAATTATGACATCCATACTATACTCGCGCTAATTCCCTAGACTCCTCGCTTCGATTTCAATTCTACGTGCATTTAATTTGAGTTCGTTCAGTGTGAATACGCGAACATTTCAATGGATACTTATTGGTAATGGGGCTGATATAAACTAGGCCAGGTTTATAAAATGTCCCCACCATGGTTCAGGCCTTGTCGTGGCGGTGGGGCTCAGTAGCCTTGGGTGTACCCAGGCGGAGGTAATTGAACCGAGGGGGATCATTGCACCCTTCTTATAAGAAGAGGGGGCTGAAGATCAGGAGGAGGAATCGCTCTCGGTACCCCTCTTATAAGTAGAGGTGATCAAAGATCAACAGGAGGTGGCGCTTTTGCGTACGGGGCAAGGATGGGAACCTCACCCCATTGCACTGTCCCAAAGTCGGTGGGGTTGTCCTGTAGTGTGTGGAAACCCCATATCTGGACGAGGAGTTTGTCCCTGACTAGCCGTCGAGGTGCCCTGATGATTTATTGTTCTGTGGCATCTCAACAAGGGCGGCACTGATGGCACTCGCGGTGGTTTTTGTGGGTATTCGGCACTATCATGTGCCGCGAGTCACTGGACCCCGCCTAGAGCAAGTGAAGGCGCGTAAGTGCATTTCCTCGCGTCAACAAAAAAAAAAAAGTTTATAAAATGTAATTTTTATGACGATGCAACTTCAAATAGAAAGTGATCGTCAAGAGATCGGAATTCTATCACAATTATGAAAGACCCACCGGACTTCGAATACAATATGGCTGCACATTTAAGTAAAACGTTTTTTGTAAATAAAAACGAAATGTTATACTTGGTTTGATACTGTCACTACGATACTTGCGTATCGTAAATTTGTATTTTAGGTACAAGAGTTTAAGCAATGTGATTGTATCATTTTATATTATCAATTAAATGTATTTCTAATTCGTATTAAATAATAATGTTAGCTTTCTGCACATCTTCTCCATAGACTTCAAATGCACCAAATCGAGCAATTATAGAAATAAATGTAGGGACTTCCGAGTATTCAATTAACATGTTAATAATAAACTGTAAAAAATACTTTAATTGTAATTGATTAATAATCAATGTTTATGTTTCTACCGGTATCACGCTAATGCAAAAATTCATGATAAATGTATATAGTAGATATACGAGGGGTGATTGATAAGTATCTGAAACGGCTAAAAAAACTTTACTAATCTATTTAAAACAATTTTATCGCAATCCTACGGCGCAGGTTTTACGCACTCAGTTTCCACTACTGGATTGTTCTTTTGCTTCCGGTGTATAGTGATGTATCCATGTTTCATCTATTATAACGCCGCAAAAACTTGTTAGTATCACGCTTAAAGTAGTAACGCGCCAAACACTCGTTACGAATTGTCCACTCGACGTTGCTTCTGGTTAACAGTGAGCAAACGCGGCACCCATCGCGCGCAAATCTTTTTCATTCGCAAAAGTTGGTGTAAAATGTTTAAAGCGTGTTCAAAGAAAATGCTTACCATCCCTGCTATCTGCCGCAACTTTAAGCGCCGAACATTCAAAACGATTTTTTTAGATCTTTTTGGATCATGTCGGATTCGTGGCTTCATTGGGACAGCCACACACGTTGGCGGCTGCGCAGCTCTGTTTCCCACGTTTAAAATCAGTTACCCAGGTGTGAATTGTACTCAATGCAGGAGCTTTATTACCTAAAACACTGTCCAGCTTGACTTTAATCTGGGTAGCTGTTTTCCCTCTTAAAGCGTAAAACTTTATCACCACACGAATTTCGTCTCTTTCCATTGTTGAGAAAATTTACGGCAGAGAAAGTTCCAGGTCTCCTAACACAAATTCTATCAGTTCGAATAAACACAAATTTGGCGTTCATTTTCGAAAAGCTGATAGAATATAATGTAATAAATTTTGTTTGCCTATCTTTTTTTCAAGTTAGTCGTTTCGGCCCCTTATTAATCAGCTAGTATTATATATCATACATAGCAAACTAGATGTAAAGCTTCATAAATAAAGAAAGTTATGCCTCGCGGCTTCACCCGCATAAAATCTATGCTCACCGAAACATCATTTGCTAGCGTGATGAAAAAAATATTACATCAGAATTTAATCCATATCTTAGGGCGTAATTTCTTCCAAATCCTTTCAGTAGTTATAGCGTAACTACAAACATACATACAGCTTTCGCATTTGTTATAAGTAGGATTCACTTCCATGTTTTGTTGAGCAAATGTTAAAATATCTTAAACATAAAATCGATGGCTCACATGGATTGACTACAAATATTCCATGATGCCATAGCCGGAAATGGTGCGATTTCCAGCCATAGGCAGTTGAATACTAATTGATTGTCCAATTTTGTGAATAATAAGTGCTAAGGGAAACTGAAACGTCATGATAAGAGCTTAAGTTCATTTTTGTATACAGGGCACATATATTCCATTCTTCGTGCCTTGTAAATGTCTTTTTTATCTGTGTTCGCTTTTACTTCTCGTTAAAACGAATTTGGAAGCTAGCATGTAAATAGATAACATGTTAAAATTACATCATATTTGCTAATTTCTATCTTTCTTTTTTATATTTCCTTTAATATTTGTGGACTTATCACACCACGCTAACATAGCCCCATGATAAGTGAGTACATAAGTCACAGGTACTGGGCAATGGAAATAAATTTATACTTTTGATACATATTAGAAATGTAATAGATTTGAGATTATAATAATAAGCAGCGGTGACAAGGGCGGGATCCGAACCCACACCCGGTGGCGTACCTGAGCCAAACGGACGTTAAAGCTGTTAGTTAAACGGACTGTTACATTTATTGATCAGATGTTCATGTCTTTACGCGTTAACTCGATAAGCGTCTTTATAATATAAGTATGAGTCTAAGTTTCATCCAAATCCATCCTTTTTGTTGACTGCTCTATGCTGACGAAAGTGTCCAGTGTCCACATCATGGTTAAAGCCTTTTCTTGGCGGTGGGGCTAAACAGCTTAGGTGAACCGAGACACCTTGGGCGAAGCCAATTGAAGCGATGAGGCGGGTGCTCTTTGTAACCCTCTTATTGGAAGAGGGGAATAAGGAGCAGAAGGAGAAGCGCTCTTTCGGACGGTCTAGGTGAGATTGTGGTCGACAGTGCGACAGACCCCCTCTTTTCCCGTAGATGTGAAGGATGCGTCCCGATATTTATTTAGGATTGGCTAAAATAACTATTATTATCTTGGCCGAGGGGATCGAGTCCCCTCACCCGGCTCTCTCTCACGAGGTGGCAGCTCACGCGCGGCAGCTAAATTTGGAACCGCCCCGGAATGACGAGCTCAAAATCTACATGTAGGATCGGATGTACCAGCAAGCGTTAGTCGTGACTGGTCACTTTGCTCCTAACCATATAAAAATCTAGCTTCTTAACTAACCTGTTTCAGAAATACGACCAACTAATCTTGATTGGATTTAACATTATTTAAATTAGGGTCAACAAAATAGGGCACCAATCTTTAATTATCATTTCGTCATGTAATCAATTATTGCAGTTATGAAGCATCAAGTTTTATAAGACCATTCGATACCCGTCGATATAAATAACGTAACGTTACTTAATGATTAAAATTACAACATCAAAGAACACATAAACTCAAGTATAGTAAAGGTAGTTGACAAAATTACCTTCTAAGAAGTATGATTTTTTCCATTAAATGTTATTAGCATATAAAAACAAATTACTAAGAGAAACAAGCATAAAACACATAAAAACGCAAATAAAGCTAAAATAAACACTCATCTTTACAAAAACCACATCGTTCGCATTAACATTATATATCCCGAGCATATTATATTTCATTGAGCGTGCAAAAAAGGAAAAACACGCAACCTTCTTTCTCATAACTCCATTGCGATTGCTAAAAAAGAAATTACCATTTAAAATAAACGTTTTCATTGTCAATAAACCATGTTACCTTCCTAATCAACGAAACGTTTGTACAATGTCAAACAGCCTTTACCTGCAAACAAAGAAAGCAAACATTGAGTAACTAATATATAGATGTAAGGCGATACAATATTACAAATTAAACAATCCATGTTTATACCGAATTCATACTAAATTCAAGGAGGTAATCTGAAAATATATTTTATACAAAATTACGTTTTATTTGGATCTGGATTTTTCAACCAAATACTCGTGACACTACTGCTTTTGTCGTGACGTATCAACACGTTGCGACAATTGTATCGTGGTATTTATAACATTTAAAGCTAAATGGGCTATGAAACTACGAAATAATTTCGGATCAGTAGCTCCTGATATTAGCGCGTCTCAAAAAAGAAACTTTTCTTATAATAATATAATGGTGTAGATATAACATTATTATACATATTGTAATAAGTCATAGTGAAACGCAGTTGTTTCTCAAACTACATCTATTTGATACCGTCTTAGCAGAACTTGACATTACGGGGTTGAGCCTTTGGAAGCTAATTCATTACAAAGATCGCTGTTGTTTCCTAGTAGACGCGACCTAAGATTAACACGTATATAAGGACCTAAACATACAAAGCTATTGTAGCATAAGCTGCGTAATCCTGTACCCCGTCGTTTATTATCGCCGACCTGACGACTCCACACACGGACCACACAATCTCGTGTGTTATGAAACACAACGTCTGTGCGCTTGTTTGTTGGGGCGTTTTTAACGTAAAACTGGATACATTGTGTACTCGAGGAGTAAAATGTTACTTCAATTTAGTATACTTTAATCTTTATTACATTTAGCTACATGGTTCGAATAACAAGTGCAGTAACTTATGAATATAGTAGCGGGATATTCTACCAATTTCAATTTCATGTAGGTTTTAACAGAGAAAGCCTTACGGCAGCAAGACAAGCCACAGATCGTCGCATCTGATTACGTAATGGTCATGTTACAATTCAAAAGTAGTTAAGAAAAGGTAAAAGAAAAAAATCACAGCATCTAATCTACATTAGTGTGATCTGTCGTACAGAGGTACTTAGTTACATCCGTCCTTGTATAGACAGTCTGTATTAATTTTTGTTCACCTGATTGATGACTCTATATGACTGATTAAATATGTATCGCTCCGAATGAAATATGTAGATTTATAAAAAAAAAGGGCGAAATAAGTTTGTTCGAGTATAAGTAAAAGATAAAATTCCTCTCTCGTTATTTTACCAGCCCACTGAGCAATGACACGTAGCTTTTGTGTATCACAAGGCTTGTCTATTTTAACATGGTGGAAAATTAAAGGCCATCTTCTTCTAGGGAAATGTTAATAATGTATAACTTTATAAGAAAAATTGTTTGTGTGATGTGACACTTTCTTTTCTTCTTTTTCTATGGAGTCGGGTCTTGTGTGTGTTTTTAAAATAAACTTTAGAGAGAGTGTAATTTGTAAAACGCTTAAAACTTTTATATGTATAGAATTAGATAATATTTATTTCTTATCTGCTTACATACTAATTATTTTATTATTTATCTAATTACATAATAATTATTTATTTATTATCTAATTACATAAGTCAGGGTTATGCCCGAAGGGATGTTTAACAAGATTTAATAGCAAATATAAAGTAACTTTAACATACTTAACAGTTGTTCTTGATAATGTATTTATTTAGTAACCCAGCTCAATAACTGTCACTACACTGGCTCACGAATTCCAGAATAGGACGACAGAATGTTCAGAAATGTTAAACGTTTTAAGAGCTCATAGTGAAGCGAGCCTTAAGCAATAACAGATTCAAGAAAAACCATTCGTAACTGTGTGACGTACAAGCCCCAACCGTACCACAATAAATGCGGGGTGGAATTTTTTGGCGTATTTATTGAGATTTATCGCATTGTTCGTCGAACATTACACTTCGTGGTTATTTGCTGCTATTTGGAATTGCCCGTAGAATTATACATGACTTTCTTAGCAGTAAGTACAAATTATTAGGAACTAATTAGTGTTCGCCCAACGATCGACAGTCAATCCATAATATGAAGAAGTAAATAAAGCCTTTCCGTAAAAGAATATAAGTCTAAAAATAGCATTGCCACTTTGGGTCTTACACTACTAAATGCATGTATGCCTACCTTAGTGTTCGCCGTTATATTTAATTTAAATAATAAAATCGTTTTTTTATAGAATAGGGGGACAAACGAGAAATCGGAGCCACCGTCCCCAACAAGTCACCGGCTATTTACAAACCGCACGAAACGCGACACTGAAGATGTCACTTTACGTCGGTGTTATGTGAGCGAGTGTTAATTCCCCGGTCGTGCTGGTCCAATTTCGTTAATTAGGAGGATGGCACTACATCTTCCTAAAAAGTGCATATTATGTTAAAATATTAGCTTTCTGCACATCTGACCAATTGGAGGGGAAGTGAAAAGGAAGGCAACGCTACAGCATAGTAATTATGCTGATGTTTATTGGCGTCGCTAGTCGTAGAAAGATTACGATTGCTCGTTCGTTCCCCTGTGCCATAAAAAATCCTTTCCCTATAATCTTCAATTGTACCAAATTTCAAATTCCTCTATTCAAGCAATATATTAACGATAAACAGTAAAAAGTTAATTAATCAATTATTTTTCTTCACGTATATATATAATATATGGATGAAGAGTGAATAGAAATTAGAACATTATCACAAAATATTTTCCTTATTTACTTCATCTCGTAATTATTACTACCACTTAATACGATATTAACAGTAAGGAAGGTAGTGTGATATTTTCTTTTATAATATGATTCTAATCCATATTAGCTTGCCAGATGTAGCGCCATGCTGCAATACAATTCCATTGCAGCGGAATTGGGCCGGCATAGCGGGGAGGTACCTCTCGCTCACATAGTACCGTATTAAAGTGACATCTTCAGTGTTGCGTTTCGTGTGGTTTGTGAGTACCCGGTGCCGCATGGTGGGGAGGGAGTGAATAAGGGCAACGCATCGGCACGATAATTACGTGGTTGTTCAATGGCCTCGGTAGTCATAAACGGCTCCGATTGCTCGTCTGCCTCCCTGTTCTATAAAAGTAAGAAGCTTCATATACGCAGACAGATGTTTTATAAATACTGCAAGGCGTTGTGGTCATACTAATGCTCTTCATCAGAAATAGATCTCGACGACCTTACAAATTTCAACGACAATCTTTTTAATACGCACGAAACAAAAGGAGAGCTTATACGGATGAATAACTTCGGAACTGGTTAAATGACTCTGAAAGAGTTTCAGATTAAATGTATATAAATTATAAAGCAGCATCTGAGTCGCAATAACTTAGGCCTTTACATTACGTACTTGATAACTAAAAGCCTTCGTGGTAACCATTAAGTACGGGTAGCATTAATTATTATTAACAAATTGATTAATTACTTCGCAAGAATCCTGGAGGGAACGCAAGTTCACGAGACGTGCTCGGATGGAATTTGAATTTCACTAATGTGTAAGTAGATACATGGACTTACTTCGCCAAAAGTCATGCATTATTAAGTAGCTTGAAAACATTAGTACAACTTTTCAGCTTAACGCTTTAGGATGAATAGAAGAGCCTCAGTGGTCTAGTGGTTAGTGCTTCAGACATCCACTAGGGTGTTTAAGGTTCGAACCCCGCCATGCACCAATCAGTTTTTCTAATTTAAGTACACTTTCTGAGTGCTCTTACGGTGAAGGAAACCATCGCGATGAAGCCCGGAGTCGTTCATTCGAACTTGACCTAATCTATGAATGGGCCTGATTTCCATCCTGGGTTGCGGGATTCCGTTGGCAGTCACTCGTCAAAATTCTCTAAATTAGGTAACCGATATCAATCTGATATAGAAACGGGATGAAACTAGGATGAAGAAGAAGACTTTATGAATACTAACACCCAGATTATATAGGTAGTTCATTGTCAGTTAATAATAAAAAATGTAAGTGTGGAGGGATATAATCAAGAAACTAGCTCTAAGATATAAACTTTAACAATTAACGTGAACAATGTCAGGGGTAAAACCTTTCCTATCCTATAAATCATTCGTACTGCTGAATATATTAATAGTCCTTGAATATTTGACTAATGAAGTAACCGCCGCCCATGACCGGAATAAAGGCTTCGGCACAAAATCAGACAGCTGATGAAACAGTTCCACATTCAATTAATTAAACAATTACTTTAAAATTACGATTAAACTTTATAATAGGGTTGGGAAAACAATAGGTCTATCGATACTTTTGACGGATCGTGGCTTAATTTTAACATAACAAAGCGGAGGGTCGGACAGCCATTGTTTGATCCAGACGTTATTTAAATATTCCGCTGAGAGCGTCAGTGCAGCCTGGCTCCGAAGTTTTTACTCGTTTTGTATGAAATCTGTCGCGAGCGGTCCTTTGCATTGAAAGTTTAATGGAGCGATTAAACCCTCATGTTTTGATGTTTTGAACTTGCATGTTGAAGGCACTGAACGTTTCCTTCGTTTTACTTTTATTGGAATTTTTGTATTGTATATTAAATGACAACGTTATAAAAAAGAATTCATGTAATTAGTTTTATAAAACTTGATAACGTCTTTAAAATTGGTTAACTTCTGCACCAATTTCACTAAAATTTAGTCGCAATTTGAATTATGTTCCAATATGCTTTACAATTTTACTTACCACGCGTACGAAATCACAAGCAGCTTTGGTGAGTCTGAGACTAAGTAAACTATATATTCGATGTATTTTTTCATTCAAACCTTAAAATTAACAGCAAGTGAGGACGATAGCATATCTAATTTACGTTACACTATAACAAATCACAAAAAACACATTTACAAGTAATGATTTTCCACACTACTTATATGATAAATTATTCATTTTATCCTCTCATAATAATATGTTAACATAAATGAACGTACGTATCTAAATAATCTGCTATCCTAGATGTTCTCGAATAGCAAATGTTTTTTTACAGACGGAAAAATATGTTTTCATATTGTCATTTTGTGTTTATTAGAAACATAAATGTATTTTTATATTTTATGTTGCGGATGAACGAACTGTCAGGCAATAACGGGACCTAGGCGACGGACTAACCCCTCATGAGGTAACGAACTCCTCAAACTGGGGTGCTGATTCGACAAACTAGATCAGCCCTCTCCGACCTCCGGGCATAGAAATGGCTTGTTCTCATCCTGGGTTTAATAGGAGGAGGCATAAGGCGCGCGTAGCGCTTTAGCTGATCTCCTATACGTCGGCTGCAGGGGTTGCCGTAATCCTGTGACCTCCTTCTGAGGCATAACTATCTCGCAGAAAGAGGCCACGGCCTTCCAGTACTTGTCGCTCTCAAGTACGGATCGCGCTCTTGAACAAGAGGTCCAACCCTCCCAGCGTCCATACTCATAGATATAGACTCCGGATTGTAGCCGATCAGCGCTGGTCCCTCCCAAGTTTTGTAGGAGCTGGACCAGTGCTGCTAACATATTAAGGACCTTAAGCGCGATATAAGTGTGTTTTACTCTTATTTAAAACACAAGTGTGGTGCGCCAGTGAATAGAATTCTGTCTGGACTAATGCACACGCGGCGCTAGCAATTTGTTTGTAAAAAAAGGGAAACTTGATGCTAGCCAAAGCTCAGTTATGAATGTGAGTCACACAGTATTTAATTAATATCGATCCTATATTTCGACAGTTTATTGATTGATTTCCACATATAAATTTTGCATATATTTGAACAGTATAGTATAAAATTATCACACAGAAAAAATGAGTCCAGGGAGGAGAAACTGAAGGCAATGCATCTGCATGACAATAATGCAGATGCCTATGGACGTCGGTATTTTCCAGAAGGTTTCGATTGTTCGTTCAGCCCCCCCCCCCCTCTATAGGTAGTATAAAAAAAGGTTCCAACGGAAGCCAGCAACGGAAAAGATATACAATATGAGAGTTATAACTTCGGTAAACAGACGTATGCACAGATGTAGCAATTATGGTCTGCTACATCTGTACATACGTCTGCTGCTACTTCCCAAATCATAATTAAATAGTTTTTATTTTCAGTCGGGAACCTACATATTCGTGTCACAATGCACGAATGAATATTTCATATAAAACGAGCTCTACTCATTTTCTTTTCCCTTTTTAAATTTGGAAGTTATATGAAGGTATGATCTCAGCATAATCTTTCAAATATTGAATATAAGGAATTAAGAACAATCCGTAAACAAACAGACATTAAAATTATATATATAAGGACCATCCGAGTTGCAGCCGGGAGTCACGGACAACTACCCAGATAAGACTTCATTTACACCTTTGTAAGTTCCTTTACCCCATTTTCGGTAATTCCTTATATAGAATTATAATGGTAACCAGATACTTATGTTAAAAAAAGTTTCACGGCCATCGTTTTAAAAACTTGTGTTTGGAATATTTTGACCTACAACAGTAAGTTGGTACTATTTGCAGCTTGTACAATAAGGCCAAGGTTTTCAGTTGTACAAGCATATTTTATTCAGGCAAAAGAAACAAAATGTATTATTATTATATGTGCTGGGGGTGTAGACCACGCGTGTAAACAGTGATAGAAAACTTTACAAAGTGACGTTATGAATATTACAACGCAAAAACTGTAACACTTAAGCCACTAGCTATGATCAGTAACAAACCTTTTCCATCTCATATCTCAGTTTTCCGCGACCTGCTACTTACTATAGGCCAGGTGGAGTTAGTTTTTCACGGGTCCAGTTTTTTATTTATTTTTGTATTAATAACAATTTTTATAATTGCAACAAACTGTTTTCCCTAGTTTTTACAGAAAGAAAAAAATCAAAAATATCTATTTGGGGGTACATTTTTGGCTAAACTATCCATGACCGCCACCACTCTGTGGTGACCACGAGTGTACGACCACGGAGAATAATGACTAGACGTTATAAAGATCCATCATAAATTTTGTATCGCGATGCTTCGATTCTACGCCAGTGTGAGTTGACGTGTGTTATATCAAAATAAAAGTGATTTTTTAATATTTATCACAAAATGCGTTTCATAAGATAAGTCATCCTATATAGAGTCTGCTCGAAGGACCAAGTGTCATACGCAAACCCTCTACATCACATCTTTGCCCATTGTAATTTAAATCAACCCCGGGTATATTTAGATTATTCAAGGGTTAATTCCGTGGCACAGGTGGGCTTAGTGGATTTAAATTAAACGACAGTTTTAACCATCACAAAAATATTGAATACCAGTTACATTAATTTATATACCAAAAAACCTGGAGCTAACACTTGTCAGGTACAGGTGTTAGCTCCAGGTTTTTTGGAGGAGAAATGGACTAGTCGTGTATACTTTTCACGACTACCGACGCTCCCAAACATGCGCACAACTGTTATGGAGACGTTTTACCCCGCTTTTCCTCTTCCCCTTCATTGGAACCCTGGAAACTCTCAAGCCGCACAAAACACGACACCATAGCTACCAGTTGCCGGTATCACACCGGTCGTGCCAGACGCCGACTCGTCTCGAGGTAATTCTGTCACGTAGCATACGTGGAACAAGATCGGCCCATTCTCTCGGCCTCTTTTGCAACGAGACTGTCACCGATATTTTTTTATATTGTAAACAGGACCTGCGTTTGACAATATTACCTGATGGAATGTGACGATGCGGTCAAGGATGTAGCACGCTGGTCGAGTAAATACCAAATCACTCTTGACATAAACACGCCTGGATTGATGTTTATTGTCGAATTGCTGGTCTAGTTGTCCTCTTCTTGGTTGGAATCAAGCCTGGATCACTATGTCTACACTTCAAATAAGTATAAACGTTACAATTTAAACGATTTCACTCCACATGATTTTGATCTCGCGAGCCTAAACTCCAAAAATATTTAAATTCTGAACTTTTCCATGATCAAACGGGTGTCTAAAAGGAGGTGAGTAAGACAAAGACTGAAATATTTTCATAAAATACTTTTCTGTTTCATTCGATTTCGTAGCCTTCGAGAAGCATGTGGAACAAAAAATTTGACGACCTTACATATTGCTCTTAAAAATGTTCATTTCTAGAAGTTGAATATTTCACGGGTTGTAAAAGCGTAACGTCGACAAATACACCGTAAACGGCGTCCGTAAAATATATGTGTAAATAAACTTAGTTACCACGTACACTTTTCTACAAAAATAGCCCGGCTGTTTCCGCTAGTAGGGCTGTGCAACTTCAGAAAGTAAATATGTCTAGAGAAAATTTAAAGTGTTTTATAATGTCACCCATGCAGGTTGTATCGCGATGCCCACATTCATTATTTACAAAGTAATCAAAATAGTATGAAGGGATATTAATAGTGTAGACCGGCCACATATTCGGAGGAACAGTTTCGATTCATTTCATTTCCATCAAAAAGGTCTCCTCACATGCCTATGTTCAGTTTTGAAGGAAAAATCGGATACAAGGAGTTATGGGGGTTCCAAGAATCGACGAAACGCTTTGTGATAAGAAGCAAGTTGCTTTGCATTTCGCTTGCAGCCTATTCTTGGCGATGCCCTACAGAACCAGGTAATCACTAGAAATAATCATAAAAAAGAATATGATAAAACTTCGACCCTTCTTAGACCATTGATGAACTGGAATTAAAAGAGATTTGATTTTTTTAAATAGTCACTCCACTGAGGCAGGAATAATGAATTGTGATTATTAATTAACGAATATTAATTACATCTATCTATACTTATTATATATATAAAGGTAAACGACTTTAGGGTACTTTGTCGGTCTGTCGGTGTTTGATTTTCTCTAAATCCGATAACTTTCAAGCGGTCTTCACTCATGGATAGTAAAATTTCTGAGCTTTTAGTGTATAATTTATTCACGTACGAAGCCGGTGTGGATGGCTAGTAAATTAAAAACAACTTTGAATACAACTGCATAATTACAATTAATACAAACGAAACTTTTATTTCTAACGACATCAGCGCAGTCGAACGCTAGTTGCCAATAAAAAGCATAACTACACAATAGCATTAATTTATGGAAACTGGACGGCTTTACAAATACTAAGCAGCAATAAGCTGGCTGTAATTCACGTAAAAAGCGGCGAACTCTTGGCACCTCGCCAGTACGGATGGTTAATTATTGTGGCTTTAATGTGGTCACATATTGTCAAATATAGGCATTATCATCATCCTTTTATCGTCAACTGTTAAAAACGTGTTGTGGCGCATCGCGATCATACGCAATGCGCCACAACACGTAGTAAATGATGGGTGATACGGCCTCAGGGTTGAGCCCGTCTAGGCTCAACTCGTTGGTCTATCGATGCGCCCGCTGGCTCTTGTCAGTCACGAAAGTATGACAACCCGTTCCGGTATCTCCGATAAAGGCTATGTGATGGAACACCATTAGTAGCTTTAGTGGGTAATGATTTTTCTGCACTACAAGCCCTCCATAACCGCCGGGCTCATCCGATTGCTTTTAAGTATACACGGCTGACTGTATGCCTAAAAACATTACCCCAATATGAAAAGGTTTTTGAACAAGTGAAAACCTAATTAAGTATTAAAGTATAACGAAAAACATTGTTCGAAATCAGTAATATAATACATTTAAAGTGAAAATGAAAGGCTCGGAACCTTTATCAAATTGTAAATCTATTTCAGAGCCCATTCATTTTATTAAAATATTAATCCAGGAATTTGCTATCCAACTTATCCATCGCTTTTATATATTTATAAATGAACGCGGTATAAACGGTGGGTTGATTGAAAAATGATTATGTGAAAGACATTATCGAGCTTTGAATGGGGAGAAAGGGGAGAATTAATATTTCGATAGCTATCCGACCTGACGTAACGGTCGCTCACGAAAATGAGTTTCGTTCGTACATAAACACCTGTCATAGAGCGGCTAATACATAAGCCAGCTGGGATTTTATTATTAATATATAATTCTCAGGGATGGTTTGCCCAGCAGGGGTAGCGTGCCACACAAATTTATAGTCGCCCATCAGCGCCAGGCATTTCGGATGACGGACTACACACAAAAGCCAGATCGGGAAGACGGTTTGGTAGGATCAGTGATCTTGGCCTTCATTGAATGAAGCTGACCAGCAGTGGACAGAAAAGGCTGTTGATATGGAGACAAAACTTGACAGGGCTCATGTTGTTACTCTTAAGAATTTCAATAGTCATAAACTATGGGATGAGAGAATCTCAACTGTACATCAGAACATGAAACATCAGAAAATTACATGTATTTTTATTTTTCAAAAGCATTTTCAACTAAAAAGAAAGGTATCACGTCACCAATAAAGTGGGCTAAGGCTTCGTAAAATGGTGAAAGAAAAAAACTAACAAAGTGTTACACATAAGTAAAGTAAATATCGTATATTACGAGAACGCGGCAGAAATTTATTATTGTACGTATTAATACGTATTTTTATAGCACGTAAGAGCGCAAGGATATATAAATATGTAAGATAAACTCCGTGTCATGTAATGAGCTTTATCGCGAATGTATAAGGTTGTGATTTGCTCGAGTGTGTACTTTTGTGTTCCCCTCAGACACCAAGGAGGTTGTTTATGGGATAGTACATTTTTACCTGATCGTTACACCAAGTGAACTACAGGATACGCATTAGCACGCGTAAATAATTAACGTAGTATTCCTATTTTTTGGACAAAGGTAAGAGGGTCAGTAAAGGCAGCGTCATTGCACCAATTTTCTGGTCTACAAGTGAATAATGAAATACATAGTGTTTTACGTGGGCGATGTCACACTTGCAAAATTTACACTATTAGTCTGAGGGCGAAAAAATATATATAACATGTATAAGTAACAAGACTGCGCAAGCAGGGGTGTAAGCCAAGATAGATCAGATCTATTTAATAACATCAACAATTTATTCCAGAACAGCGTGAGTTAAGTAAGAGTCGTGCCTTTAGTAAGACCAGATGATCGCATGGACGCGTCATGAACGATGACCAAAGTTATCTAGAATGAGCACCTTCATACCTTCCCTCAACTTACCTTACGTTATCAATATTTAACTTTATATGAGATTATGACGAAGATTATCGTCATGATCATGTCAAGTCACATGACTCATGATGATTCCATTGCAGACAGTCTGCTCGATTGACCGACAGACAATGCTCAACCAGAACTACTGTACACAGAAATTTAAATTTAGTACAGAGGTTCCTCTCATGATGTCAGTGAGCACAAAGAAAGGAATTTTAGAAATTCAACTCTTTATATAGACGAAGTTTATAATATTGCATTTTACCATGTCACGCGGGTAAACCACGGGACGATGCTGGTATATTATTATAGCGTCAATAAATGTTTCGTTGAAGGTATAAGAAAATGTTATCGGCGTGAAAAGGTATAAAATTCTCTTTGTGGTCGCGTTTTTTTAAATCGCACCACGAAGAATTCATATGTTTACGGCATAAGAGCGCATACGAGCATTTTGGTGACCTTTGTCTATAAAAACTACAGAGGTAAATCATAGATGTTGTGATTTCTTTACTGCATGCCTTATGATTTTAAAGTTATGTGAGGTATCTCCCCGGTCATGCTTGCCCAATTCGGCTGCAAAGCAGCAATGACACCCACAGGTTGTCTATGAACATCATGAAATATCATGAAATGACTTATCACGTAGGTGTAGTTGGAGGTGGAGTGACGTGTTCCTCGCGCTCCCTAGTAGTCAAAGTGGGTATTCTCCACTGATCCCGTCTGCCCTTGGGGCAAATGGTCAGTCTATCACAGTCATCCCTCTCTATGGAGTACCGGTGTACCGCGCCACAGACACCCTAGACGGAGGACCGTGTATTTTGGTCGGTTCAAGTACGACCCGTCTATCTCCGTAATAGCAACAGAGTTAGATACTCTCTTTGCGGTACATAATATAAAACAAAAAGTAAGCACTAGCATATAAGACGATCAGCAAAATGACGCGCCTTAGCAACGGCTAGGAAACAATGTGCTAGTAAATTGATACTGAAAACTTGTTTAAGAATACGCGTCGTGTCTATTTTAAGGCTTCTAAAAGATTCTTTGTAACAGGACACTAAAGCCCTAACCTTGACCACCTGCTGTGGATAAATTGCGCGCAAAGTAAATGAATAATCCAGACAAAAAAGGATACCTGGGCGATGAAAATATAGAGAAATTTCTCTTTAGATGTTTTTACAACACAATAGAAATGTTGCTTTCAAATGACAATAACCGATATCGTGCGAGATAATTTGTGTTCTATATATTTAAAGGGGAAACACCACTCACTGATTAATTATGAAATCACAGATACTATAACAGACATAAAACTGCCCTACAGATAGACATCCATTACTAACGATTTTAACTAAATCCCGCTCCAGATTATATAATACATAGACCGCTGATGGCAATTTAATAATTAATATCTTTATCGGATGTAGAGTCGATGAAGCCATGGAGTGAGATTTGCCATTAGTATACTAGCAACTATACACAATGTTATCACGGGAACGCTCACTATCATATAATAATGTACTACGTAAAGTTACACTTTTTTATATAGCTTAGGGGGTCCATCGAGAATTGGAGCCAATTGGTGACTACAGACGCTCATTTATATCAGCTTATGTACCCCAACGGGTTACCTACCCGTTACTGACAATCGGCACGAAGCCCAACAGCATTGTTGTCACTTTACGGCGGTATCATGAGAGCGAGACGCACGTCCCCGGTCGTGCCGTCCTAATACGTTTGCAAAAGGAAGTTCTGAAGAGAAAAATGAAATTCTTTGAGTGTTTGACAGAAATTATTAATGTTTTGTTTTTATTTTTACGGTGCGCGCGTACACGATAATAAAAGTACAGTCAAGAGATAATAACGTCATAGTCATTTATATAACTTATTTTTGATATCTTATGACAAAACAATTTTTTTCAGGTCGCGTATTTTATGCCAGTATTGATAAATAATATGAGACACTGGGGGTTAGCTGTAAGACACATTACATTAAAAGATGACAGGAATAGTGATGTTTTCTTTGTTTTTTTTTTTTTTGCGGGAAAATGCTTTAAGCACTGCCACCGGTCCTTGGTGGGATTCGATGGGTGCGTTGGTCTCGCGGCTATACCGAATACCCGCTAAAACCCCGCCGGGTTGTTCTGCGTGACGTTAAGAAAACTAGCTTGTAATATGTACGTAGGTATACTCTATATTCTCATACCCATTAAACAATAAATAGACACAAATAATTATAAGATGTTTGGTAGGAGTATCTACGACAACAAACACCGTAACAATAGACAACATTTATATGTTATGTTACATTATTAGGTTTTTTTTATAAATAAAGTCTTCGTGGCCATTTGCTAGTCGATATTCAAATTCATCGCAAGTAGAAATTTCTAGATAATCCAGTTTTTGGTGAAGAATTTAACCTCTTATTCCCATTAAGATAAGATAACACTAACAAATAAATAAGCAGAACTGATAAGGGGTCGTGGTTTAAACATCGGAAGTCGTTCTTATCAGTGATTCACACTCGTTGACTTGTACAAGGAAAATTTCCTGGCTGTGTTCATAACTCACCGTCAAGAACACGCTGGGAAATGACTGCTAAGCAACAAATTAGAT
>JAFELO010000085.1:595833-640510 GCA_017140195.1 Eumaeus atala
AATACTATTATTACGTCTTATAATATTATAGTTTCTGCCCAGGGAAGGTGACACTGGGCAGTTTATATTAATCTACTTTTATAATATGATCCTAATAGTGCTAATTTGCAATAGAGTGACATAAAATTTTATATTCCAGAGTTCTATGCAGGACCGTTCAACAAAATCCGACATGACACTAAAATATGGTCACCCTAAGCGTTAGAAATATATTTAATGAGTCTAAAAACGTCGGTACCGGGCACGTCCATTCGTAAGCTTAGATAACATGAATTATTATTACGACATCACGTTTCTGTGAAGACACGTAAACGAACAGAAAAATTATAAACGTTATGGCGACCTTACGGACAATCACCGTACCCCATCAGGCACAATGATACACGAACAAAACATAAAAAATTTTAATATCCCCTCTTTATACCGGCCATAAAACGTTGACCTCCTAAATTGAGACGTTTTATTATTAGAAATACGATTTTGACTGACATAAAAGTATCCTATTATGTCAATTTTACGATTTCGAACATCGGATGCGAAATAAATAACAGATACGTATAATGTTAAGGCATAATATTTTGTATCGATGCGTTTATTTCATTCATTTAACACTAGAGGTTCAATAAATTACCTACTTTTCCCTGAAATGATAGTCTAAAAAGCCGAAAACATATCTAGTCAATTATCTAATCAAAAACCTGTCTGTCTGTGATCAATTTTCTCAGTCTACTGAACGGATTTTCATGCGGTCTTCGCCGATGGATATAGCGTTTTACGGAGAAGTTTTTTTGGGTATAATTTACCCTTGTTATTTATAGATGAAGCCGGGGCGGATCGCCAGTTAATTATGTTTAATAGCCCCATTTTATGAACCTATCTGTTATACACACTGATACGTTTGGATATCAGATGTTACATAACGATATAACGACCCACGCCAAACATTGCTCGACCTTCTGCAACGAAAACCTACTGTAATTACATAATTACCATTATTCTTGAAGCTCAAATAAAGGGAACGGCCGTAATCCGTTTGACTTTGGACGCCCCATTCTGTACGTGGCAGCAGATCGCATTAATTTACGACTGAAATAGAAACATGAAAGTTTCCAAATATCTCTCCGACGCAATACATTATTTCATACAATTATGACGCCCTGGCTGTTAGCCACGACTTCGCCTGCGTATTGACTACAGACAAAAACTCGATCAAAAATATTTTATAGCCTATGTGTTATTCTGATGTATAAGCTTTATTATTGTAAAGTTTCATTAAAATTCATTCCGTAGTTTTTACGTGAAGGAATTTTTACATACACCCATCTATACTTACATACTTTCGCGTTCATCATATTAGTTGTATACACAACATGGTAACTAGGTACCAGCAAACAGGATATAAGGTAATTTAGTCAGAGGTGGTGCCATGCTGCACGGTCGAGGAGATACCTCTCGCTCACATGACAACGCCGTAAGGTGACACTGATATTGTCGCGTTTCGTGCGGTTGGTGAATAGCAAGATAGAATAGCAGATGTCTATGGCGAATAGTCGTCAAAAGGCTCGGGATGCTCCTCTCCCCCTCTATATGATAAAAAAGTGCCTTTCCTCACTCCATACTCGCCACCCGGGACCTACTGTGTCATAGTTCACGTACTATGTGAGCGAGACTTAAGTCTCCATTCAAAAAAAATGTTGAACGGATCAATTGGGCTAAGCCGAAATGGCACTACCTAGAGCATTTACACTCCCATGCAATACACTGCATGATCCCTCACTGTTTTTAAGAGACAACGGAACTCGTCGAGGTGACAGATCAAGATAGAATGGCGACATGAGTCATGTTTTTTTCATCTATGACGTGTTTTCCTGTCGCTCACTGCGCGGCCGTGACATTTGGTGTCTGACCGATTGTGCGGCCTTGGTGTGCGGTCATTTACTCCGCGCGCGAGTTGGTACATTACCTTACTGAGTTTTCACTGGCCGTCTCTTTCGCACAACCCGACTTACCTGTACAACAAAACGAACATTTTATTTATACATAGAAAATTGGATATGAATACTACGTTTATTGCAATTATATCATTATGGTTTGCTTAGTTCGCTTCTATATCAGCGTTCGCACCATACCTTTTAGGTTATACAACTATATACATATTATAATTTTGTATTGTTCGGCAATTGTAGGACTATTTGACTACAGTGCCCATACGTTATGGTTTTTATGAGTTGGTATCATATTACTTTAATACGTTTGATTTAGGTTAACAATAATTTCTTCAACAGACCTAAGAATGTTTTATTATTTGTATTTTATTGTTATTTGTAAACAACACTAAAAATACTGGTCGCCAGACGTCTATGGTTAACGGAAGTCGCCTTTTATGAGCCGTTTGTCTGCTCACCAAACCATTTAAAAAAACAATTATAGATTATATAGACGGAAATTTATGTATAAGCTGAGAAGCATGGATTAAACAGATAAAATATGACATGCATTATAGGACGAGAAGTTTATAGTACATCCTGTTTCCAATTGATTCCAAACGAAAACAGAATTAGCTCTCGGAGTCGTTTGATTTGTTGTTAGAAAAAACATTCTCCCCTCTCAAATCAATCAACTGTTCTCACTAAGGTTCCGAGGCTGGAACTAAATAAAGATTTTACGAACATCTAACCACGGGAACGAATTAAATGTTTTTGTAGCAATTCTGGGATACTTTTTTATAGATTAGTAGAACAAGTCACTGCTGATAGATCCTAGGATCATTTCTCTTATAGAAACGTGTCTGACAACATTTTCTTTATCTTAATGATAGTACTTTGTACAATTTTATTGGAGTGTGCCTACTGTTTCAGAAACGGATGAGTGTCAGCAGCATGTTAGACCCGTTACGCAATTTAGATAACATTTTGGATTTTAAATCAGTTTACCCCAGCGTGTAAACTAATTTATGTCTCTACTTGTGGACTCAGGACACTAATGTCTACGGTATGTATGCGACTAAAATTAAGTGAGGATAAGTTCCCTCTCCTCTGAAAACAAACAAAACATTAAGAAACATATAAAAGTCACAAGAGCACAAAACACAAATCCCTGAAATATGTGGTGGCTTTAGGGATTTGCGATTATTCAACTTAATTAATTCCCAATAGAATTGATTTCTCTATTTAGCTCCAAAGAAAAAACAGAAAACACACAATTAACAATCGACACTGGCAAATGGTAATAATAAGTATTGTAAAACATATGACTGAAAAAAGCCGACATTGAGCCCTTGCACTTATCGCAAAACTAGATCTCTTCCAGGCGGCCAGCTTGCGGCAGGGGTGCGAAAGAAGTGAAAACGTGTGTTCGCTATTCAAAAGATAAGTAGTATTATTATGAAGTTCATATCAGATATTTTCGCTCTATCCTTTGACGTGTTATAAATTAACTTCTCATAGTGCTTTTATGTCGCAGCATTAAACACTCGGCTACATTAACGGTGAGTTAGTGTGGCAAAAGTGACGGTAGCTTTGGCAATAGTTACAACACTTCTGGCATACTAGTAAATTGCCTGATGTTGACGACATAATTGATATATATCCTTGTAGCAGCAGCTTTAGTGTAATGCAAAATGAAACATTAACAGAATTATAAACAAGGAAATGTGCTTGTGTAACGCCAAGGTTAGCGGTGAAGGTAGTTGGCATAACTGAGAAATATTTATCGTCACTGTGCCGTGTAACCGACAACGCAGAGCCCTTATAAGAGAACCTGTTAGGTCGAGTTTTATAAAACTATTATTTTTTCATTTTTCATCTCTACGAATTACAAGATAAATCCACTCGTGTGGAATATCCGCCATGACAATATTTGATATGGCTATATATTTTATAAGATATCACAGAATATTTGAGATATTCACTGGTGATAACAAATATATATATGTTTCGTTAGAAAGTAGACATCACGATAATAACTTTATAATATCGCCATGTAAACAAGAACATAAAAATGTAGTTCGCATTTATCTTTAGCACTTTGCATTGCTTGCCAAATACGAAAAAAAAATTGGCAACTACATTCGTTTTACGCATTTTGGTAAAATGAAAGATATCCTCTGCTAAACATAGGCTTCAGTAAGAGCCAGGACCTATCTATGCGTCTAAGCTGATCTGGACATTCGAAGGATTGTCGTCACACCTAGTCAGCAGAAGTGGGATGTAGCGTTTGCCACAGAAAACAGAGGAGATTACATTCGTCTCGATAATGTCTACGTAAGATTATGACTGTGCTGTCTCATTTGGTACGGCTTGTGGGAATTCCGTGGCATATTTCGGATGTGATGATAGACATTCGAAGTTAGATGTTTCCAACCCCGCTTAATCATGTAATATTTTATCGGCTTGATAAACGTGTAACGCCTACTATAGTTTATACACCAAATTTTATACAGGTGATATCATAAAGATGACATTTTTTCTCAAGCTGGCCCAGCTTCTCATTCAAAATGAGAAGATATTAACAAATGCAAAAAAATAGAACAGAGGCATGCTCACACTGGACGGATAGTCAGTGGAACCGTTGAAACAACGTGAACCGAGGATGTTGAGGGTACGATGATCGTTCACAACATGGTTAATAAAATATCAGATCCAGATTATAAAAAGTGTTAAACCAATGTTAGAAAGTAAATAGTATATAAGTCGTAAATGTATAGTTAATTTATATAAATGTATTGTTATTGTAAATTAATATGTTAAATTGTATTTTGTGTCGCCTGTTGCGACACATTAGGCTACTGTCATGTCTCTTCGGGCATGACCCAAATAATTAAAAAAAAAAATAAGTAAATTACGGCGTATACACGAAACTAGTATACACACCATCATATTTTTATGTAGGTGATACCCTAGAGAAGGCCGGCATAAAAAATACAACAGACTCACACTCACACAGGACGGATAGTCGGTGGAACCGTTGAAACAACTTGATCCAAGGCTGTCGAGCGTGCGTTTTTTGTCCGCCTGCCTGTTATTGCTCATTGTACGTAGCCGGTCCTCTACTTTATTTATTTTGTGATATCACTTCATGCTCGATATACTATTCGTCGGTACTCGCCGTTTTTATTACTGAATCAAAGCTAAGCGCAGAAGTATTTGATCGTAAAACTCGCTCGCAGTAGCCACGTCGGACCTTAGTAACGGAGGCCCGTCCGTTCTGCCTCCGTAACGTTTATAAATGAAGTAAAAAGTAGGCAACCTGCATTGGAAATACCTTTGAGTTCGTCGGAAAAATATCAAGTAAATATTTGTTATTCAGCTCCCAAAGTTGTCGTAATTTATTCCCCCTAACTTACCAACCGTGACAAAAAAACTCAGAAACAAACAGGTTTCTAGTGTCCGACAAATATTCCTGATTTTGTACAATATACACTATCAGGCAGGTCTTACCAATATTATAAATGCGAAAATTGAATTGTGTGTGTTGCATATTGGCTATCCTGGATTAGGCTGAAATTTGGTATAGATTACATGAAAGGCCGCGTTAAGGAAAACGACCGTGGGTCGACCGTGCACCAGATGGGAAGACGGTCTCCGTGCAGTAGCCGGCCCGGGATGGATGCGAGTAGCTGGAGATCAGTCGTCTTGGCGTCCATTGAAAGAAGCCCTGGTCCAGCAGTGAACCGATAACGGCTGATGATGATGATAGATTACAATCTGGAATGACATAAAAATACCTTTGTCCCCAACCATGTTTGGCATTGGGATTTACTTACATGAATAAAACCGCGGGCACAGCTTCTATAAATTCTGATAATACTGAGTTCCAGGAATCATTGAGAATCACACCAACTACACAACTGTATTTAAAACATGTGTATCAAATTGACCTCGGACGTGATAGACTACTTCATAGATTAACTACTAGTATCCCCATAGTCCGTTGCTATAGTGAACTTTTGTATAGATCAGTAGTACACAATATTTTTTCTGTTACAACGTTAACGCCCTACGGCTTTAAACGTGTCCTCTGCTCCCATGGCCATACGTGAAGGTAGGTGGGTAGGTATATTGCGAAGACTTCTTTATTAAAAGGGCATGCTTTTTCAGTTGTTTCTGAGATAGATATTGGTATAGATACATACATAGTACCAATCCGTCTCTGAATGCTTGGATTGTTATGAAAGTTTCTTGTTTTCGCTGCATGTGTTCATAACGACGAAACTTTGTTGGTGAACGTGCGAGTCCGCTCCGAACCAGGCTTAAGCCCTGCGCACAGGCGCACGCCGGGATCAGCTTACCATAGAATCTCTAATTCTATGTTAGTGTGTAAGTGACAAATTCCTATGTTTTATGGAATCGAGAGCGAACCAACAGTCAGAGCCTATAGATATCCACATAATTCTTAAGTCGACGTGCTGCCTCTCTGTCTTCACCTCCAATCGGCTACCACAAACTCACAAACCGCACGATACGCATAGCACTTTGCAGAGGTAGGTATCATGTGTGCGTAAGATAACTCTTCGGTCGTGCCGGCAATCGGCTACAATGCTCACGACCTCGTAATGGCTTACATCTCTAAGCTACCGTTATTCATAATTAATTATATAGAAGAATGTAGAGACAAAGCACAAGACGCTAAAGGCAGTGGCCTCAGTAAATACAGAATACATGACGAATCATTAGTCTTCCAACACGAAGCGCACAAAGAACCGATGGATGACTAATTTTACTCGTTATGAGTCAACGGGCAAGTACTAAATGAGTGTAAACGAGCCACGGGCCTGAGAACATACTAGCGAGGCGTTACGGCTCATGAACAAAGAATAAGGGACAGACACGACCGATGATTGCGCTGGAAGAATTCAAATCTATCCACCGTAACGTGACCCATCATACCTTTCCACTATGATTTAAAATGGGATCTCCGTGAATACATTTGACACGTCGTCAGCTCCAACTAGCCTGGTCAAATCAAAACGCTGAAGTAGAAAGGGCATCATGAATAATGGTTTCATTTCCCACGTCTGAAGCTATTAGCTGATAATTACGAGTTTTACATAAATGATATGAGCTGATTGATAATGGTGCATTATTTTACGTCAAATTTCCAGGGGACCGTGTACGAGTATCTTTAACAGAGCATTTGTAATATTAAGGAGTATTTAGTGTGGTTTGGCATCTTCTTTTTTCATTAAATATGCCAACGAGGCATGGTCGCAACGATTAAGAAAGTGATAAATGTAGCTATGGCTCATGTTTTTATCTCCGTAAAATCTATTATCCTAAGGAACCATTAATGTTTAGGGATAGACAATATGTTATTGCATTATGCAATCTACTACCAAATTTCATCCAACCACTAGCAGAATCACAGCAAAGCTCCTACACATACTCTAGCGCACGTAAAAGACATCCTCGTATCTAGGCCACCGAGGCCGCACTGAATAGTAATCTAGTTTATCATAGGCATCACCTGTCATCAATAGACATTGGCAGTGCGATAATAATGTATGCAACAGAATCAAGATCTACAAAACAGGTTGTTTTATCCAAATTTTCTGCCACAGAAAGAAAACTCCCAGATTATCATAGTACACTCTAATTTCAGCCATTTCTTTAAGAGAGAGAGAATATTAAAAATTTTAGTAACGTTAGAAATTGTAGCCAGGTAGGTTAACAAACGGCGGACCTATATACTGTTATACATGCACTGGCCCTATTTACCGGCCTTATCGTTATTTACCATTCAACGGGCGTGGCCGTTTTTACACTATTTCCTACCTTCGAGCATCAACCTAGGCAAGTGTAATGTCAATCTATAAAGTATGACAAATATTTTTTTGTTGTGAAGAATGAAAACATTAATTTATAAATGATAGTTTCTACCAAAATCTTGCGAAAGTTCCTATATTTAATTGAAGCTAAATGTATCACTTACCTTTTATTTTAGACCAAATGTCTTATGGAGACGTAAGGGCCAGGTTCTCAGGTTCCTATTAAACCCGGTTAGCTTATTGCAAACTTAAGTGGCAAAAGCTACAACAAATTTCGTTTTCACAGGTACCGGTTAATAGTAATAAATATAAAATGAAGCATTTGTGTAAGAGTCAGGTGTCAACATGCTAGTTGAAACTATAAACTGTGAAACCTCTATACTCTCAACGGATAGTACTTTCAGTGTGTGTAATACTAGTAAACTCGCAGCTACGTACCGCGTAATTCCCTGGTTATAGTAACTGTTTTATTACTAATTGTTCGACATCTAATTTGAAATTGTACTGCCTCTGTGTTGCGCGCACGGTCCTTTTCTTAGTGTTGGTCCATTTAGCTTAGTACATTAAATGCAATAACATTTCGAAATGAAACTCGAAAGGAAAATTTAACTAGGTATAAATTATTTTTATGTGCAGTAAACCTATTTACAACAATTAGTTTAACAATTACTTCTAGAAATGTCATTGTTGACCGATCACCCCTATGCGCTGCTTAATTGAATGATTGTTTTTAATTATAGCGAGGGACCTACGTTAAAATAACGAGGATGTGGTTTAACGGTTACTACCCTCGAAATGACGCGTTCATTCCCTTTTTATATATCACTAGCATCGCCTCGTGTTTTCATCCGCGTAGCTCCGCTCTTATTGGTCATAACGTTATGGTACACATCTTATATCCTTCTTTGGTAAATGGGTTATCTAACGGTGAACAATTTTTCATGTCGGAACAGTAGTTTCTAGGAATAGCGCGTTCAACTAAACAAAATCTGCTTTACATCATAAGTATAGACTACATCATGGCATGGTCATGGCCACTGATTGCTGCAAACATAGACGGTTATATTCTCAAGTAAATAAAACTATTTTCACATTTCTTCATCATACGACATATTTTCAAAACAATAGTCCTTTTAAAACAATCCTTTGTAACATGAATTTTCCCCGCCACGTAACTTCCAACGCTGAAGTATGTAGTGACCGTATAAAAATGTTGATATTGTTTATGTCCTTTTATATTCGTAGAGACGGGAAATTTGAATATATCTACTACGTATTTTATTGCTGTGGTAGAAACAAAAATAAACAGAGCGTTGGCCCTTTTGATGTTAAATGTCAGTTGCTCATAAACATTTTGTCACCGGAAGAGACTGCGGTAACGTCCGAAGAACGAAACTTCAGTAAATAATGAAATATAACGAAACAACGTATTTGTAATACTCCATACTTGATAAGTTACAAATGTATAACAGAAATTAGAGCGAATAAAAAGCATCGAATCGCCGACAAAACTAGACATAAGATTGGGTAAGGTCAGTAACATCTGAAATCTGGCAAACCGCCGAGCTCCGACCGGACCGCTCCAGTCATTCAGGGTCAATGCAAACTATAACTTAATATTTTAACCTTAGAGCGGACTTTCCAATGACAATAGTTCATTGGAACCCACTTATCACAAATATGGGAGCTCTGTAAGATAATTTACATCTCACATTATTCGGTAACTAATGGCGCGTTAACAGATATCTAGTGACGCGACTTGTGAAGTTCGACAATAAAATAAATCTATTATGTTCCAGAGGTGATTTATTTAATGGCCAATTCAACCGTGACAGTGCTTAGTCATTAGAAAATTTGATTCAAAATGGAGAAGATTCGAGAACGGGAATATAATGTCAAAATGATTTAGCTTGTGTATCAAGTGTAATAAATTATGTTGTACGTGTATATCATAGCAGGATACAATCATCATCATTATCGTCGTCATTATCAGCCCTTATCGGCCCACGGCTTGCCATAGGCCACTTCCAACGAACGCCAAAGCGGTCGATCTCCTGGTACTGCATCCATCCCGGACCGGTTACTGCACGGAGCTCGTCCTCCCACCTGGTGAACGGTCGACCAACACTTCGTTTTCCTAAACGCCGCCTCCACCCCAGAACCTCAGTGGCCCATCTGCCATCTGATCTTCTGAGTGTATGACCAGTCCATTGCCGCTTCAGCGAGTTTATACAGGATAGAATATCTCTCGCTAAATTATGCATACCTAAAATATGGACTAGATTACTTTAGTCTTGTAGGGATCATTACATAAGTCTTATAATAAAGTTATCCATCTTAATATTTTTCTTTAAATGTGTATTATTTTACACTATAATTTAATTTGTATTTGTTGAACGTTACTACAGACGGTCCGCTCTTTCATCCAAAATAATTCCGGCTTTTTGTAGAAAATTGCTGAGCAAAATTACAGCTTTTGGTCCACATGAAAATTACGGGGCGTTAAAAGTCTTCGATGTCATTCAAAAAGAAATCAAGAACAAAAACGTAACCTTACACACATTCACACCACGCCAATCATTATATGTTCAACAGTAAGTACATGTATGACAAAGTTTTGTAACATAATTTAGACAGCCCGACATTAAACAGCATAAAATGAAAAAATTTGTCACAAATTTTTTTTGCTTTCAGTGTTTTTTCGGTCCTTGGGATCTACTACCGTACACTGCTTAAAAAAGAGACCTTTCACTATAGAATCCTGTTCGTTCCTAGCGAGTAAAGTTACTAGTCGCACTGTTTGTGTTTATTTCTTTTTTCGGAGACCTACTTTGTCGGCGATGCTATTGCGTTCGTACCTATAGTTTATCAAACTAGTCACAGTTTGCATTTAATTGTATGTATATATATATATATATATATATATATATATATATATACATATATACATATATACCGCGACCTCTGCGATAAACCATCATAAAAAGTTGCATTGCTTTTCTTAATGCCTTATCAATAGGTCTGCCATTAAACAGATGACGCGTCACTGAATGATATCAGCGCCCGCATTGCGTCGCCGAACGCCTGCCCGTATCGCGTCGAGGCGCGGAAATCGCACCACAGATAATATTCACACTTCCTTCTCTATCCTTGGAATATTATAAACGACACGAGGATTGAAGTTTGTAATTTTTCATTCAAAGCCCACTTAACAGGTTTTAGAGAATGTTTATTAATTTAAAATGGGATCACATTTGTATACTGTGTACCACATTAAACATGCTCACCGATGTATCCGGCGCGGAGGAAGATTGTAGGTAGAATTAAATTCAGTAAGAGATTGTGCCATACTGCATTGCAGCAGAATTGGATCGCAAGACCAGGGAGTGATGGTCAATATCAATAATAAGTCTTAGCTTCGCTCCCAAAAGTTCAGGTAGCAAACTGACACTTAACAGGCGCCCAATCTGCTACTGTACAAGACCAGCTATTGTCGTATTCGTTCTTCATTGTAAGTTACAGTTTGTAAGTTAAAAGTTAAATTTGTAACCTTTACACGATCAGAGGTAATTTATATATGATTTACTATCAACCACAAGTTCCGGTACAAACACGTATTCCGTTAGTGTGGGTTTTAATTCCTTTACCCGACAGAGTTTACGATGCTCTTTTTATTATACCTTGGCGTGGGCAGGACGAGACAGAGACAGACAGATGGTCTTATAAAAAAAGTATTTCAAAACGAAATCAAGAATATAATACAATAACAGTAGAGTCCCTAACTGATCACAGGAACTTGAAAATTAAACCTAGTTTGAGACTGGTGCCGTCACTTCTTTGTGATTGTTCGATTTTCATGCGATGAACACAAACAAATCGCACATCACATATTTGGCAAATTAAGCTAAATATAATGCCTTGATAACATTAGCTGTGTTACGAGAGTAGTTAATGATAGTGTCCTCGTGAACAATGTGAGGAACTTTCGTTCTTTCAAACAATTTTGCTATAAATATCATTGGCAGGACATAAACATAGCCCCAATCCTAATATCTCTGATAATAATAGTAAAGTAAATAACATGATGCGTGATAAATATCAACTAAACATTTATTCTACAATAAAAGTCCGTGGTATATTCATAGCAGCTCAGCTTCACTTGCACTCGCATGTTTTTGGCTTTTTACATTTGTCATTGCAATATTGCACGGTGTCCCGTTTGCAATTGCTTTCATCTACTATTTTGTTCTGTTTAATATAGTTGCGGGCTCCAAAACAGTTTTATTTTTCCCTCGTCTTTCATTATCTAAGCTAACATTTTTTTTTAAATTATTTTCTTTTACAGCAAGGGCGGACGAGCAGTGGCACTTGTTGGACCACCCGAGTAATAACTAAAGGCACGAAACCGAAAGCGTAGCAGATCACATGACGTGGGATGAGTGACGTTAATGAAAGAATAAAAAAGTTGGACCACGCTCTCAAGAAAACAGAAATTCTACTCATTTTTTTAAAGCGTGGCCCATCTTTTCTAGTCTTATATTTCAACAATTGCAGCTCATGGTGTTGAATCCTACAAACAATCATTTTATACAATCCGTACTCAAATCACATCTCACTTCGTCTAACAAGCCAACAGGAAAAATAGGTATTTACTACATATGTACTGTTGACATACTTTGTACGTGATAAATTCCAAAACGTAGACGTTATATGGTTACAAGCCCCAGATAGATAACCTTTACGTTTCCGTTTCCTGCCGACAATTAAATTACTTTGAAAAGCTTTAGTTTTTTTTTTAATTTTCTCTACGTGACATTCTTGTTACAGATATTGTGCAATTTTGCTGACGCGTGCAATTCTGTTCACTTTTTGTTTTTGTTTTGATGGACTACGTCTTCGTAGCCAAGTTTAGTGTGAGTAAAAAAAAGTGAAAAAAAAAATAAAGGATCTTAGAGACTCTAGGCATTGGCCTCTTACTATAAAATAATTCTAAGTGACTGGCCGTGCGTAGCAACGGCTGATTTAGAAATAAAAAGTTCTTAATAAAATAAAGTCTATATTTTCAGCCGGAAAGTTACATATCTGTCCGAAATATCATTTAAATCAATCCATTAATTTCGGAGATTATCCTTCTATCAGTTTTTTTGTACATTCAGATCATTAATTTCACAACAATGAATCGACTGTTGGGCATTTCTTAATTCATTGACGAATTAGTGATGTCGTCACCTTGGCGATCTTTGAACAGGATTAAGTTCAATAGAGCAAAAACAGTATATGATGATGATAATTCTAACTGTATACTTTTATGTGTAACATGTTTAAATATATTTTTTACATATGCATTAATTATTACATATGCCAAGATAATTTACTTGCAAACAAAAACGTAATACCCGTACAAGTTGTAAGGAGATTATATTTTGTCAATGTTCAGACAACAGAAAAGCTAATTTTATTTCGTCGTGACCAGTAACTTTATCCGTGGCAGAAGTGTATATTTACCTACATATGTTCAATATCAAATATTTCTTTTTCACGCTTATTCTCATCAAGTCCCCGAGTACCATTCAAGCGTTAAATCTAACGCCCACAGTTTGAGTCTCACATAATTCGGCGTTCTTTGATTCAATATCCTGTTGGATTCGCTTTTTATGCGGCAGGCGGATTGCCACGTACTGGCCCAACAATCGGTAACTGGGCCAGACGTGACAGTACAATGGGATGAAAGAACGAAGAGTATCTGGCTCTTGCTGGTGTTCTGGCCTGGGCCGTCTATAATGGCCACAATACAACAGTGGCACCCCTAACAAAATGACTTTGAATAAGAAGAGTTTCTTTAATGTTTGCGATGTTTCAGAACGAGAGTCAACGGCAGACTGCATTTACTAACAGGTACAGTATATGGATACACGTACAGTCCACACTATCGGCAGGCTATAAATTATATAATAGTAAAACTCGCTCGTATCGAGCGTTTGTACATAATTCATTGTTATCTATTAGATAAGCAACCCTACCCACAATCAATCAGCCAACCTGACAAGAGCTTTGCATTTCATTATAACGAACTTGAAACATCCACGCTTATAACTTGTACGTTACCATAGCTTATCACATATTAACTTTCCACAATGTATTTTAAGTTTTACCTATAACAATAATGTCATACTAGCCGAAATTCGGGTGGATTTGAAAAAATACTTTTCAGCCCGTGAGTGTACTTTTGTAAGCGCAGAAATAGCTACAGACCGACAAATAAGCAGTACCTGTTGAAATTTTAACACTATTTCTGTGAAACAAATGGTCGATATTTTTATGTCGCACACAAAAAAATACAAATTAAATCTTAGTGCGTGGTAACTAATTTTAGTTATCACGCATCAAGAGCAATAATAATAACATTTTTTTTCACCAGGCTTCAGGTAGGCAATTTTGTAAAGCCATAAACGTTATGTTCCCTTACTTCTAGTGCTATGACTTCTAGGTAGGACTTTATAAGAATGCTTCGTGTTTGAGTGGCAAACCACCGCCGACCACAGATCAAATCAACCACAGTCAGATGGGACTAAACTTTATTATTGGCATTTTACAATTTCTAATAAAAATCTAAAGTCGGGATGTGGACGGTGTTATGTCGTGCATAATATGCACTACACAATTGGATGTCTCCTTAGAGTGCCGCCAAAGCCGCAATACGGCTATGGGGACACTACAAGTACTTTGTAGTGCCAATACATTGATGACACTGCCAATACATTGATTATTGTGACCTTAAAACTTAAGTTTTAATTGACATTCCACATTGATTGTCGAAGGTCAGCTAAGACCTACTTATTTTGGGGGAATTATATAACATGCTCCTGACATGTACTAGACATAATTTGTCGCCATTTTCTCTAATCTAATTATTTTCTGTTATACTTGACGAAAAACCTACCAAGGTAACAAGTTACTACATAAGCCAATATCTGAAGAACGTATATCTATACATTTAGTTTGAAATGAAAGCGGTGTACTTCTGTAACCGGTGATATTTCCAAGAAAATAATGTATCCATGAGGACACCTTAGGTGATAACAGCAGCCAATATTGTGTTCGTTTGTTTGTGGTTCTACCCGGCCGCGTCAGAGGGATTATGTTTTTCCAGCATATGTGCGTAGGATGTAGATTTCTATGTACCCTGCCTGCCTGGACCAATTTTAACGTTTTGGGTGTTTTTAGGTTCGTTTTAATTCACAGTGACGCAGCCACAAGATAAATTAAAATATACTTTTAGGTATTGGTATTCGTTTTTTAAGTTTATGATTGTTATAACTAGTGTGTGAAGGTTACGCAAGTTACATATAAAGATTAAAAACACGTAAGCTATCAATGTGACTTGATAAGGTTTCACACAATGGCGGAGGTCTTAAAATTTAAAAATTACCGCATGTTTCACCTTAATGCGCCCAGAACCTGAGATATTGACGATATCGTATGTTGCTTTCGTATATTTACTCGAATTTTATTTTTTTCATAAAACTTCCTTTTAACGGATTTTATCGAATTTCTCGATATTTACTAGTATACTTGCTATTATACTAATATACTTATAGTTTGTACCTAAAATATCTTTTTACACTTATATGACTTCTTAATGTCTTAAGTTTACGCGAATATTGCTCAGTACAATAAAACCACTGTTTCGGATTTTATCTCGGTTTATTTAATTATTTAACTAGTCCACCCGCGAACAACCATTGTTGCTGTAAAGCTTCTGGAACGTCGGGCTAGTTAAATATTGAAATAAACGCGCGTATTGTAATTTATATGATTTATTTATGACATGATACCTAAAGGTTTTTGACATATTCGTTTGTTACGGAGATTATTTTTCATTCCACAAGTAAATCTTGAGAAACGCGATAAAATCCGCTAAAAAAGAGTGATAATAATGAATATCAGATATCATTATCAACAACAACAAAAACATGGAGTTTATAAATCAAATTTAGTGGAATTTTAGTGGACGAAGTAGCGGGAAACTGTTAGTAACTCGATATAGTAGTCAACAACAACACACCTTCACGACAGTTCCCTAACGGGTTGGGCAAGGGGAACAGAGGGCTACAAATCACGATCCTTTCAGATTTGTCTGGCTCCGCACACATTCATTATTAGTTGTCTACATATTTTATGTCGATTGGATACTACCTTTATCCTTCTTCTGTTACACTTAGGCTTGTCTGAATAGCCGTGACGACATATCAACCACTAACAAAAAAACCATAACCAGCGGAGGTTATTTTATAGGTAACGCTGAGCTCGACATTTTCACTATAGTAAAATCCATCGAGAATAAATTATTCCTGCCAACAAATCGATATCGAGCACAAGTTTCATTCAAGTTTTTCTTCTGTCAAGTCGTTTTTGCACTACAGATTAACGAACATAAGTACAAACTTTCGCACTTTTGTTATTTAGCAAGTTATGCAAGCAAAATAAAATCGTCTGTCTTGGTATTGGGAAGCCGAAGTTCAGCAGAGGACGGCTGAACGCTGATAGGGACAAAGTAATTTTATTTAGACATCAATTTCTTGTTCAGTATTGCAAAATATTTGTTCAAATATCAAATGTGTCATGCGTATAAGAAATATACCTTTGGTTTGGATTAACTATGCTCATTTCGTAATCATTCAGATTAACGTCACAAGATACTCACCTATCTAGTAATTTGTTTTGCTACTGTATTGCTGACGCATGTGTTCATCTGTTATTATAAGACACGTCGGCGACGGTGTTATAGTAACACAGCAAAATGAGAACATGTAGGTGAGATTTTGGTCGATAGGGGGCAGGCGCCATTTTTTCCCGTAGATAGTCCTGATGCATCCAAATAGGTTTTTTAAGATTAGCTAAATTAACTATCGTCTTGGTCGAGCGGACCGGGCTCCTAGCCTCCCCTCCCCCAATAAGAGGGGCCGATTACGCGCGGCAGCTAAACAAGCCTTACATTATTGTGGGGGTCTGGAAGAGTCCGTTGAGCTATCATGACTGGAACCGTCTCTCCCTTCCACCAGAGGTGGGTGGTCCGACTTGCGCGCGGACGTCGTGGTTAACCTAACCATCTATCTAGCTAGCTTTTTTATATAATGAGAATGTCGGACACGAAATTTGAGCCATTCGGCGATTGCCAACGTCTATTAACATCAGCACGATTATTCCTTATACAGATGCCATAGGCCGCTCATTCATGAACCGTCCGAAACGCTACCACTTATTAGCATAGCTACCACTTTTGAGGCAGTACCATGTGTACGTGCCTCCCGGACGTGACGGGCCGGTTATATGACACTCAGAGCTGCATGTTGAGGTAGTGTGACTCAGTAGAATGGGTAAACCCCAGATTGAGCAAAAAAGTAAATCTCCTGATTTTGCCCCACACGTCGGAAAACACCGCATATTCGCTTTAAAGCTTTTATGATTTTTAAGAAACAAAAGAGCAATAACCGTCACCTAACTGCAATCCGACCCCATAAACATCCGCACAACCACACTTTACCTTGGTCCTAAAATTCCCAGAAACCGCAGCAAACCTCAATAGCCGTTGGGCCTATTTTCGCAGTCACCATACAGGGCCTACAAGCCAAGAGGTACCTTTCTCTTCGTTGGTGTGCGATAAACACAGCACTTACAACACGAACACGCTGTCCCGACGTCTGACAGTGTTACTGCATCACACGAGCCAGCCAGAGCTGTCACTCATCACACACATTAACAGATATCATTGACGTTCTACATCCGCGACTTATCTCATTCAATGTTGTCTACTGCGCTACAAGTAGTGTCATAATCAGCCTAATTGATACGGCCGGACTGTTTGTGAGTTTCTGATGAACCACTGGAGAAGAGGAGAGAATGAGGGCAGTGTCTGTGCGGATATTTACGTTTGTCGCTCGGATATTTACGTGTGTCGCTAACTCTGTTACTACTTATTAATATTCTCAAAGCGGTCGTTTGTAGGTGTATAAAAAAAAGAAAACAATAGTTGATACACGTATTTTCAAGAATACTCACAAAATAAGTTTATATTAATATAAAAAAAATATGGATATCCCATTTGACCTAATCAGATTCTCTCTATACACATCCAGAACCGAGATGGTCAATATCGAATGACACCATACAATACTAGCATCACCCGCGTAACTCCGGCTCCGTTAGTCGTAGCCTCATGGTATATAGCCTATAGCAGGCCTCGGTAAATGGACTAGTCTACACCAGAATAATTTTTCAATTTTGGCAAGTTGTCCTGAGGTTAGTGCGTTCAAACAAACAAACTCTTCAGCTCTGTGTTATTAGTACAGAATATGCCAATTAATAATACGTTACTAAGTACAAGTTCACTCTTCCACGCGTCACAACGAATCCGATACGCCTTGCTGATGAGTGCAAAGTATTTGGCTTCTAGAGGCTTCAATTTCACCTGACAAATAGTTAATATAACACCAAGTATCAAGAAGCTATTTGATACATAAATCCCAACTACCAAATAAATGATCTTTATGGTTTGTAACTGTAGCCTGTGAAATCAAAATTTGTACTTTATTTGGCTCCAACTTCACCTCGCGGTTTCATTCGCGTAACTCCTGTACCATTAGTAGTACACGGAATATACCTATGGCTTTCCTCGTTAGATCGACTATTAAGAGATAGTCTTCAATTCAGTCCAATAGTTCCTGAGATCGGCGCTGTCAAACAAACAAACTTCAGCATCACATTATTAGTACAATTAAGTTCGTAATATACTAGTCGTGGTATAAACAGGTACATGTGATTCGGTTTATGACCTACGTATATCGCCGGTATTTAGATATTTTACAATCTCGATATTTCGGGTATCACACAGTAGCCTCGTACGGGATAGATCTCACATACCAAGTCACATTTTTTATATTGGTCCATAATTCCTTAGTTAGTTCTAATCATCTGAAAGTTGCGGAGTGTGTTACAAAGAATTTATCTTTTACTAGCAATCCGTCCCGGCTTCGCTCGTCAATAAATTTGTAAATCAACACTGAAACCTTCCTCGGGAATCGCTCTATCCATTGGTGAAAGCCGCACGAAAATCCGTGCAGTATGTTTTGACAAAATTGATCACACACCCACAGCCAATTTTTGGAGACTGTTTTCAAACAAAGGAACAAACGAGCAGTTGGAGCATTCAGATAACTATCGGTGCCCATAAACATCCGCGTATATGTAATGCTTATACATATCCTTATAATTGTTATGTGTCGTCCTCCTTACCTCCCCCTAATGGGCCTAGTTTTGTAATGTCAAATCAAAAATCAAAGTCAAATAATAAGCTACTACAAAGACTTTGTTTAGTCCGCGATCTTCAACTAAAGGTATGGTACCATTGTGTCGTAAACTCGATCCTTCTCTTCTTATACAATGTGAACTTTATGTTGTTCGAGACAAATCGAGAATGTTCTCCAGTAGCCGAATGAAATTGGGTCTAACGTTGAGTAACGCTGTTTTATGTAACTTCAATGTCAAAAGTTCGTTTCAAGGACATTTGTATTAGTTGCCGTGCGGAGGGGCCTATCGATTTGCCTTTCATTAACCGTTTTAATTGTGCAATGGAAGCCCCGCCTCGGACAGTATAACATTTCTGGAGTTTACTCCGTAAGATGGGAGGCTCGTGGTTTGGAAAAATATGGAGTAAAATAGTGAGCAACATTTTACCGGTCAACGTCTTGCGTTTCTTTGCATCACGGTAAACATTCTTAAGGAGTAGTTTTATGTTTTTATTGTTCCGTATTCAAAGAATAAAAACGGGAATCTATTATTAAGACGGCAATGTTCATTTGTCCGTTAAACCTTGAGGACTAATACAACGAACGTGTTTTTTTCTCCTTCTTAAAATAAATCCGAGAAAATTGGCCCTCATAAAACACGACGGCAGACGCCACCATCTATAACGACTCAGTCCACGCTGAAGTTATCTTCAAATGTAAAACTTCGACTTCAGCGCGTATAAAGACACATGTGCACAACAACACGCACGAACTTCACACTTCGTGTATTATGGACAAGTCTTAATATAATCTTCACACGACTTCGTCATCTAATTATACGAATAACAGAATTAAAGTTTTTGTTACTATTATTTATAATAACTGTTAACATTATGTTAGTTATGTAAATCACTTTGGTTTTAATTTGACCATTTTATTGTCTTAAGACAGAAGGCAAAACAAAGGCAGTCGCAATTGCCACTGAAGTGATTTGGCAATAACACTGCGTGTGCCAGTCGCCAATCTAGAAGAAGTATCCCCACATGATGCGACACAAGAACTTAAGATGTATGTCAGACTGGGTTTATCAAACTGGTGTTCCCTAATTCATCGACATTCGCGGTTCGTGGGGTTTGTGATGTTACAAATTTATACAGCTATATTTGAAGAATAAGTGGAATTTAAATAAATTTAATTATATTTGTAAGGCTGGAAATTCATTAAATTCGTAAGGTTAATAGTTTCTAAGCTAGAAGACAGTCTCCTCTCGCCCGACCAACTGTTTTGGTTACAGCAACGCAGCTATTGTTATTAGGTCTTTCCGAGGAAAATAAAGGCTATTTTGAGCGATCATGATGTCATGAGTTTCTAAAGCGCTATATTATAGCGCTTACCTTAGGTACCTATAAAGTACCTATGCATTTAAACATTTTTTTGTAAAATATTTGAACTGCCTGCGTGTATATAACAATATTATGGAACAATATTTTGTTTTTATTTAATTTTCGGTAAAAGTATGATCAACAAATTTAATCGTGTTGGACGCTATGCTTTATCATCCAACTGGATGTGTGCAGAAATGACTTTATTTTGTCCGAGACAAAAATATTTTTAAATTAATTTATATTTTTTAAATTTAATTTACATTGTTTATTGACCAGCACGCTACATATTTCCTGCGTCCATAGACAAGATTTATTATTTATTTCGAACAGAAATTCACACCTTCGAATCGCTTAGGTTTCCTCAACACGTGTATTTATAGTTCACTCTTACCATACCATGACTGTATGTTGGTATAACGGAAGAATTACTGACCTTTTTATAATGGGGAACCTAATAATATAGATATAATCATTTACCCATATTTACCCGACTGTAATGTTTATTGAATGTGTGTATGTATCTATGTAGGTTTTTATGTTCCCAGCTACAGCTGAACAGCTGAAGCGGCTTTAACACAGGAGGTATTTTGATAACGCGATTGACATTGAATACGTTAAGTAGGTATATTTTTATTCATCCTGGCTTTATGTGATTAAATTTTATGTCGTATTATTAATTCCAAAATTAAAAATGCCTTTCTGCAAACAGCTCCACCAGCAACTAGTAATATCTTACGGTATATTTGTTTACCAAATGTATAGAAGCAAATTTTATTTATTTGCATAGGTACTTAACCATTAAAAATATATCATCTAAATAAACAGTTCCTGTTATTCAATGAGTGACTGAACTGCACCGCTGAATATCATGTCAACAGGAAAGTCTATTCATACAGTAAATAAATCAACAGTGAATCAGATTCATAGTAGTGGCCGTCAACGCTATTTATAACCAAATTATGGGGAAGGAGATTTTTTATTCCTGTGCTTATTTGGAGCAAAAAATTATATTCAGGGCTGGCGCAAAACAACATTCAGTTCAAAGGGCTGACACCCGATAAGAGTATTTAGCTTTTTTTGGTATAATGTAGAAAATTACTATGGCTTTTTATCAACATCGAGGAACCCTAAGCTAGATGGAGTGACAATCGCGCCGTAGCCGGCTTGAAACGGCGTGTCGTCACTCGTCTTGGCGTTCTTAGAAGAAACGTGTCGGTAATAGGCATGTGTGAACATACCATATTACAAAGGTAGGTTATATTTCCTTCCACGTACCATTGTGTTTCCTTTTGATAACTAATTTCCAAAACATTTGTAGATTCACTCAAACGCCCCCAGTTTAACGATACAAGTTGTGTGAATGAATTTAAAATTGAAATCGCTAGAATAACTCACGGCATTTCTTTCGACACCTGCGGTTTATGCAGTTTGAAAGTAAATTATTTTGTATTACACAACGCCGACGCTTTGTCTTGCGTTTTACATTACTAACACATTGATATATTAGGACACCATTTCAAAACGAACCTAACTTAAGTCATATCCGTATGAAAGTATTACCTAACACAGCAACAGTGCAACAAGTACAATGTAATCAAAGGTACGGGTATAAAAGGTTAAATTATATAATTCGACACGTAAACTTAATATTAAGTTGTGTTTATTTTAAATGGATAGTTACCCCCTAGATAGATTACGTAAGACAAATATTGCAGCCATATTCTACATACGAATTTGATATGAATGAGGTCATTGACCTACGACTGTACAATAAAATTCACATTAAAACATTACAAAGACATTTTTATACACCTATACAAATAACTTACTCCTAGTTAGAGACTAGTCTAGCCTACGTGAACATACTCGTACAAACCGGCGCAAGAAAATAATTTGAAATTTAACAACACCTACCTTATTATTTGTTTTATGCACGAAACTTCACCTTTTAACAAACTAATCTCAGTTTCCACACAAGTCAACAGCCCCTGATCAAATAGAACAGTTTATCTGAAAATAGAAACGAATTTTATTAATGCATACCGTCTTTAACACCGAACGTAGCCCTAACCAACGTATTTATGCTTTAATCGCCATTATGATGTAAACAACGTTCAAAATCATATTAATACTCTTTAATATGATACGCACCAATATAAAATACACGCTCACAATAGTTTTTGTCCACAACACAAGGTATAGCCGGTGTTTTCGCAGCTACACTAGTTTATTTTTCGATCGCATTATAACGAAAAACTGACATCCAACCACAATGGCGGTCGGCGCGAGACTGAACGAACGCTAGCGCCCTCCCTCCTCTCGAGTCGAATGTGTGCGTATTGGGTATTTCGTGTGTGAGGGTGCGCTCTGCGCCCCGAAACCCAACATCGGTTTATTTATTTTCGAATACTGAGTGAATAGTCGAAAGTAGATTAAAAGATGAGGGAAATTGTTAAATGTTTGTGAACGTTTGTGAGACAATTGCAACAAGGATATACATTGTGCGTCGTTATAAACGGCCATGAACTAGCACGTCAGCCGCGGTCATTGCCACGGACACCGGAATAAAAGACATCGCAACGTTAAAAAAGAAAATTACCTATAAAATTTAGTGTTTGTCCGCCATTTAATCATATAACACATTGTGATGAAATTATACTTGAAATGTTTACAAAGCTTACTTTAAAAGTCGTATTGGTACATATTTCTATAAATGTTTGTCCTAGTTACTACTGCGCTTTTTATATCAAGGAGGTAGGCAGTGGCACCTACTTTTTTTAAAGATTCGAATTCGTTTTTTATATTTTATGGTGCAAACAAGCAGTTCCTTTTGGGGTCTACTGATGCCTATGCAGGGAAACTGGAGATGTATTTCACTCCTTCTGCCTTTCCCACTATTGGGCCACCGGAACCTCGCACACGGCACAAAACGCGATAGCATAGCTGTCTTTGTGGCAGTATCCCGAAAGTGTGAAGTGTAAATGGCGTTACCTCTTACAGTACATGTGATTCCTTATCTAATCATATTTCTCTTATTTTAAACCCATTTTTAAATACATTTATAAATATAATTGCAGCATCTCCAATATATTACAGGGGGACGAACGAGTAGCCGGAGCCCTTTTAATGACTACCAAATCCCATGAACATAGCATGATTTTAGGAAGAGGTAGTGCCATGCTGCATAGGAGGAGGTAGTGCCATAAATGGTACATGACACTACATCCTTCTATGCAACGGAATTGGGCCGCCACGACCGAGGAAGTACCTTTCGCTTACTTGACACCGGTGTAAGGTGACGGTGTCGCTGTCGCGTTTGGTGCGGTTCATGAGCAGCAATCAAATCATCTGTACAAAACACGACACCGAAGCTGTCACTTTACGGCGGTAGCATGTGATCGAGAGGTACCCACCATAGGCAAGTATGGTACTGCCCCTTACTGAACTTTATTTTCCATAAATTGCTCATATTATGTCAATTTAAAAATCATTAAATTAACAAGTTTGCTTCACTCACACCAATAACGAATATTTGGTGCCGTAAATGTTATGTGTAAGTGTGCACTTGTTTACACTTACGTTGTTTTGGATGATCTGTGTGTAACATTTTGTACTGTATCTCTTTACTGACAATACTTGCATTAATACAAATAAAAGCTATTGAATGTGTTGAGTCCGGTGAGTAGACAGACACCCACTATGGAGATCTTAATATCATAATCATCATCAATACCAACCCTTATCGGTCCACGCGTAGCTAATAGAACATCACGATGAGATGTGATTACAAAGTAACCTGCAATAGTATTTTATATTGATTCACTCACAATTATTGCTCATTTATTTCGTGCAGCCGATCCGCCCCGGCTTTGTCCGTGAATACTAGGAGCCGTGCACAAAATCTGTGTCGGTGTGTAGATGGGCTATTCCCCAGTAAAGATTAGTGTATATTGTGTAGTAGTAGTGTATAAGTGTAATTAGTGTATATTGTGTAGTAGTAGTGTATAAGTGTAATTTGGCTCCTATTATTCACGGACAAAGCCGGGGCGGATCGGCTGCACGAAATAAATGAGCAATAATTGTGAGTGAATCAATACAAAATACTATTGCAGGTTACTTTGTAATCACATCTCATGATGTTTTGTTAGCTACACGTCATATTCCACATAACGCCATATACCTACAATAATATAACAATACGTTTCTTTTTGCGCGGGGAAACGTATTTACTCACCTTTACTGGCTCTGGGTGGGGTCCAGTGGTCTGTGGGGCTCGCGGCACTACTATAATAACGAATACCCACAAAAACCGCCGCGAGTGCCATCAGTACCGCTTTCGGTGAGGTGAACAACAAATCATCAGGGCACCTCGACGGCTAGTCAGCCCTCAAAGGGACCGACTCCAGCTCCACAGATGGGGTTGTCCCGAACTACAGGACAACCCGCCTACTTTGGGATAGCGCAAGGAGGTGAGGTTTCCAACTTCTCCCCTTGACTCGGGCGCAATAGCGTCGCTTATTTTTTCCTCTTTTGTCCCTTCTGCTTATAAAAGGGCTACAAAGAGCGCCTCTTCCCCCTGCTCTTTAGCCCCCTTTTCTTATAAGATTGGTAAAACATTCAATTCGATTGGCTTCTCCCAAGGTGTCTCGGGTCAGCCCAGGCTACTGAGCCCCACCGCCTTGACAAGGCTTGAACCATGGTGTGGAAAATTACAATAACTACAATAATAGGCAATAAGTAGACAATGTAATGATTCATGGGTAAAATGCTATTGGTAAGACTCAAGCCGCCTTCCTTCAATCCTCTTCTTTTCAAGTAGTCACCATTTGAATTGACGAAAATAAACTCTGCTGTGTGAGGGAGGCAAAACCACGTAGGAGGTAGTGCCATGCTGCAGTGCAAGCGAATTGGGCCGGTACCTCTCGTTTACATGATACCCTCGTAAATTGGCAGCTATGTTGTCAGGTTTCGTGCGTTTCGTAAGTAGACGTGGCGCATTGAAAGGGGGAAGAGACACATCTGCAGGACGCCATCTGCATTCCATGGGCGTCGGTAGTCGTCGAAAAGCTCCGATTGCCCGTTTGCCTTCATATAGACAAATTTGTATCCCCTACATAACTCTCATTTGGATTGTCTTTTGAGGTAAATTATATATTTGTTCTCTCTTCTCTCTCCTGGCTTCTCTCAAATTTTATAATAAATATTTACATGTATCTATGAGCTTAGTCATTGAAAAGTAATGCAGACGGACATACAGTTCATTTATTAGGTCCATGCCTAACTTCCACTTATTAGGTCATTAATTTCAAAACTACACAATTCTTGCTTGTATGTATGCGGAACAGAATAAACCGCATAAAGAAAACCATATGAACCTAGACATGAATGTGGCAAATACTCGTAACTGCTAACTAAACAACATGCAAATCAGTGGAACTCAACCTTTTACAAAATACCAAATTTAAATTAATTATAAGTTTATAATATGTACTCGTATGTACCTATAAGCTTTATGCAGCGGTTTCACCTACGTATAAATCTCACCGAAAGGAACTATTATTTTTGTTAATCCATGAATTTCTGCTACACTTTGTGTAACAACCGTGCGAAGCCGGGATAGAGTGATAGTATTGTGAATTTCAATTTATTTCAAAATTTCACCTACGTATAAATCTCACCGAAAGGAACTATTATTTTTGTTAATCCATGAATTTCTGCTACACTTTGTGTAACAACCGTGCGAAGCCGGGATAGAGTGATAGTATTGTGAATTTCAATTTATTTCAAAATTTCAAAATTAGATTTCAATGTTCCCTGCTTCATCCTAAACGGCATGGCGTTCAAACGCAAATGACACTGCGCACCTACAATAAAATATACATGGTCTTGCCATAAATATAGTAACGAAGAAAAAAATATTTTTCAAATTGGAAATGACGGTTATTCCTTTCACAGTGTGCTAGTTTAATATATAAATATAAAACAATTAAAAGTATAAACTTTTTTCGAGGTGGTGTCCATTGGCTGTGATACAGTCCTTTAAGCTTTGAGGCCAGGTATCAATACTTCTATTGATACCTGGCCTCAAAGCTCTTTCCATGGGGAAATTCTTCACTGCTAGTCCTATGAACTGTTTTAGTGACTCCAAGTTATCATGGCGTTTACTGCAAGCTGTCATCTCTAATACCATTAATCATAATCCAGCGGATTAAGGTCGGGACTCGATGAAGGGTGGTCTTCAGCTCTGATCAAGTTCCGGAACGTTCGGTTTAACCAAGATTGGGTGATTCGAGCTTTATTATCTGGTTCTGAGTCGTCTTGGAAGGGCCATACTTGGTTATTAAACATGGTGTTATTGAGGGGCTTACGTACCTTCACAAGAATGGTATCTAGATACACGTACACTGTTGTTTCCATACCTTTCTTACTCTTATAGGCCGGAAGTCCTAAGACACATCTTCAAATACTCTACAGGGTTCCAAGTGCTTCTGTTTTCGGACAGAATGTTTTCGAATTGTTTTGTTTACTGCTTTGACCACGTTTTTCGTGCGAACACTGCGTGGACGGCCAGATATTTCTCTCTCACGAACAGAGGAAGTCTCATAGTATCTATTAATAGCCCGGTAAACAAACATTTGACTAATACCGAGTATATGGAGAGTTTTATAAATTGTACTTGGCTTAACTACTACCTACTTTGTGTAATACAATCACAGCGATTTTGTTGTCTCTTAAATATCGCAAAATTTTGTTCAATGTACAGGCGCCAAAGTGGGAAAACACAATGAACAATCGTATAAAAATAACAGATTCCAATTAAAATGTAACATTTTTAATTTTTAATTGGATCAGTATTTATGGTTGGACTAAGTAAGCAAACAGTTTCATATAATGGATGAGAGCAAATAAAATTGAAAGCAAGAAAATTTTATTATACTTTTAATGGTATAGGGGCAAACGAGTATTTGGAGCCTTTTCACTATTACCAACGCCCATAAACATCCATATAATTACTATGGCGATGAGTTGCCATCCTCTCCTCCTGCCCCCAATGGGCTAACGGCTAGTAACAGACTGCCCGAAACGCGACACCGAAGGTGTTACTTTACGCAGGTATCATTTGCGAGAGTTGTACCGCCCCAGTTGTGCCGGCGTAATGCCGCTGCAATGCAGCATTATACGAGGGTGGATCTAAAAGTTCGTGGCCTAATCCACATAGAGCCATGACATCTTTTTAAATCTACCGTCACTTGTTAGTATGTGTCATATTGACTTATTGTGATTCATTCCGATAATGCACAATATAAATTTTCTGTGATTATTTGTTTGAAGCAATCTGACGCAATTTTCAATAATGGAGAAAATTTAACACCGTGCAGACATTAAGTACCTCTATAAAAAAGGCCTATCACCAAAAGATATCCATCAAGGTATGGTTAGCACTTTGGGGGAGTCTGCTCCATCGTATTCCAGTGTCAAGAAGCTGAGTTTAAGCGCGGTCGTGAGAGCATTAAAGATGATCCTAGGAGTGGAAGGCCTACATCCTCTACCACGAAAGAAAACATCGATAAAATTTGTGATCTCGTACTGGGTGACCGACGTTTGACCGTTGGTAAGATAGCTGAGATAACAAACGTTAGTTATGTCCGGGTGCAACACGTAATAACGGAAGAGTTGGGGTTCCATAAGGTTTCTGCTCGCTGGGTCCCGAGGCTGCTTTCAGCTGAACAAAAACGAGTTCGATACACAATTTCGCGAGACTGTTTGGAACTTTTTGAGATGATGTTGAAAGCTGGGTTCACCACCATACTCCTGAATCAAAGCAACAATCTAAGCAGTGGAACAGATCAGACTCTCCTACACCGAAAAAGGCTAAGGTCGTATTGTCGACTAACAAAGTCATGACTTCTGTTTTTTCTGATGTGAAGGGCATTATTTTTGTAGATTATTTACCGAAAGGTCAAACTATAAATTCTAGTTATTATTGTAACCTTTTACGAAGACTCCGGGAAGAAATAAAAGAAAAAAGGCCGGGAATGTTGCGTAAGAAATTTTGTTTCATCAAGACAATGCACGTGTTCACACTTCGGTTCAAACAATGTCTGTAATCCATGATTGTGGCTACGAATTGCTGCCCCACCCACCTTATTCGCCGGATTTAGCCCCCTCGCTTTTATCATTTATTTCAAAATTTAAAAAATATTTGGGTGGCTCGAAATTTTCGACCAAAGATGAGGTGATATAAAAATAAATTTCGATCCACTTTTCTTTCATTTTCTTGGTCGAGCTTAGGACTTTTAGATCCATCCTCGTATATATATATATATATTTTTTTTTTAACAGATAATAATATTATGTATTTCAAATTTATTAACTCATTCAATGATAAGAGAAAAAAGTTCCTGAACTGCTGATTAAATGGGTACCTAATACTCGGAGCACATTTGCTTTTGGCAGGGACAGATATGTGTAGGGGTTAGCGGCGTGTCATTTGAACGATTACTAAGCAATTTTAATAGTCCAGGGGCCCTTTGCTGTCTACATAATTACGATTCTGTTTCCCTAATGTATTCTGATCCGCAATTGCACACAAGGGTTAAGGGCGGATACGAAATACTTATTAATGAACACAGACACATATATTTGACTAGCCGTGCCCATGGTTTCACTCGCGTAAAATTCATCCCAATGGTGCAATTTATATTTTCTGTGCTAAATTTGTACCGAATCCATTCAGTAGTTTTGTGTAAAAGGAAAACATACATACAGACTTTTACATTTATTACATCGAGGAAATAAGAGCCTCTTAAATGTGTATGTATTGGAATGTAGATAAACGATAATGACATCATGTTCAGTTCCCATTTATGGTGGGCTCCCGTTTAGGGCCTTTAAGGTTCTCTACTAAGCCTTCGCTTTCTGTCCGTACGTACGTCTGTCACAGTGCTGTGTATCGTAAACCGTAATAGAATCTTGAAATAATCATAATAACATCCGTTGTCTTAACCCTGTCTTAAGTACCGTAAGAACTTGTGTTACAGGTGCTAGACAAAAGAAATATATTTAATATTGTTATAAATCTGAGTAATATTTTATATATTTAAGATTTTTATTATAGAAAGAAACATATAAAACATATATGACCTAGGCGGGATTCGAACTCGCGACCTCTGGCGAATCAAGGGGACTAACCGCCACGTTATCAACAGAGCCAGTCGGTCCTCAAAATGTTTTTATACTGTGTATTACTATAGACACAATACAAATACTGAAAACTAGTCATTTCCATCACCTGAAAAAATAATTAAAATCTTGTATACTGAGTCTGGTCATTAATACTGTTAGAATTAAAAATAAAAATATTACATTTGAATTTGGAATTTGGCGTGTTCTTATTGACAACTGGCCTCAACATTTAAAGGACTGTATTACAGCCAATGGAGACCACTTCGTAGAAGCTTTTATACGTTTAATAGTTTATATTTGTGTATTAAACTATACTTATATGTAAAATGTAAGTCTCAATACACTACATTATTATTATATGTATATTACATTTTTTTTTCTGTGTTGCAATATTTATGGCAACACTAGGCATAAGTTCTCATACTCTTCTCTACGAGAGTTTGACTCGCACTTGCTCGGTTATCTTTATTTCTCTATTTTTTCTTTTCCTACTAGAGATTACTTTTTAGGAATCTCGAACCACTACACTGCTCATTCCCACTCTCGTGTCTCCAGGATCTATAGGGACCACCACAATATATGACGCTTTGATAACATCTCACCACTAGGGGTTATAAGGTCAACCATAATAAGTACATTTTTATAGTATAAGGGGATAAAGGAGTAATCAGTGCCTTTCTACGTCTACCGTCGCCCATAAACACAAGTACTACGCCGATGCGTTGCCCTCCTTTTCACCTTCTCCCCCCTTTGGGCCACAGATATGGATGACATAGAAGTAGTATGAACCAACTAACTACTTTTCGTGTTCCTACTATTACCTGCACCAGCAGTGCAACCATTAAACGCTGAATCCCCTGTCGGATTCTTCCTCGTGAGAATCAGGGAATACGACATCCTGCGGTTTATCGAAGGATCAATTGTTATCAAAAATGAAGAATTTATCGGTTACGCTGATAACCATGTTGTAAGTGAGATATGCAAAACATCGTAGATGGCAAGTCGTTTAATTAAATTATCTTTTTTAAACTCGTGCTGTAGTAGCGAAGAGAAGCCCAATATAGCTTAATTTGATTACTATGAGTGTTCTTCGCGCAACGACTTTTGGGGACGATAATGAGTCCGACCCCGACTCTCCCGCAGATGGGAGAGATGAATCCCGATATTAGAATTTTTTTACAGTTAATTTAAATATTACCATAATGGCCATAGATACCGTGGGTTCTGTCATCCCCCGACTTTGATATCGAGGGCAGCTCGCGTATGGTACCAACAGTGGCCACGGTTCTGACGCGAATGAATGGCTCATAGAGAGGATCATGAGGGCTAAATGATCCTGGCTGTATTATTGCTTCTTCGCGCTCCAGCCCCATCAAAACCACCGCGACCGTCATCAGTGCCGAATCTGGTGAGGTGCCCAAGAACTATAAATCATCAAGGTACCTCGACGGCCCGGAGTGCTTGCCCCGCGCCATGGAGCAAACTCGTCTACTTCCGGACAGTAGAGTGGGGCCAGGGTTCCCATCTTCGCCCCTTGCCCCGTGCGCAAAAAAAATACCTCCCTTCCAGCTTCGTAATATCTTCTTAATATAACAGGGGTACAAAGAGCAGTTCCTTTGGTTAAATCGGTTTCGCCCCTAGTGTCTGGGTGCACCGCAGGCTGCTAAGCTGCACCGACACGACTAGTCTTGAAAAATATTGGGCCTGACCACCCCATCTCGTTCACCGTAATGAAGAGAAGGTGTAGGACAGGTCATAGTTACAATGACCTTCAACCAGGCAACACGATTATATATTTGTAAATCCAGATAATTTAATCAGTATCATTTCTTGAATCTCAAATCGACCCACATAAGTCTGAAACAATGTGTGAATTAAGAAAGTTTAATAACAGCCGAGAAAAGTTTGAAAACTTCTGTCCTGTATGCGACTGTCGTCCTATCATATTAATATTAGCTCGTTCGTCGCTGTTACGCCTTAATTATGCCTCTCAAGTAGGCAATTAATGCACGTCACAAGCATGAAAGTTATTCCGTCCCGCTGTTGTTTTGTTTCATAATGAAATTCTCTTGGCATCAGGAATTGTTTATGTAACGTATTGCGTGAACTGACAACTGCTGTCACTTGTGCTAAAAGCCTTATGGACGCAAGTGTTCCCGAAAATTATTAAAATACTGGACAATGAAATGTTTTTATGTAAGTCTCAGAAAGTGAGCCGTCTTTCAGAGAATTTTTGAAAGGAGGAATACCTTTAACAGGGGTGAATAACTATGCGCGGTGGAGGATGAGCAAGCTCAATTTAATTCCAATGCCTGCAATTTACTATATAACTATTCAATGTGTTGACATTTTTGTGCAGAATTTTAGAAAGCAAAAAACAGTGGAAATGTACAATGTTGATACCGTTGCCAACACATTGATAGTTATATAATTTATTGCAGACGTGGAAAATAAAGGGAGCTTGCACGCCCTCCACTGCCCACAGGTACCAAATTATTATGAAATAACCATTATTAACTGATAGCACTGCGCCATATAACCTAATAAAGTAAATCTTAAAACTATGTTAAGACGAATCTAACGACACCTCATACGGTAATGTCGCTCAGGCCTCCGTGGTGGCAGGTAGCTGGGCGTCACCTGGCTGCCCTCTCTTTTTTTGGGCTTGTACAATTTGTTGGATTACTATACTGTGAGACAGTAGATTGGGGAGGGAAAATAGGATTAATTGCTACTCCCGACATTTTCTTCTGGTTTAATTCCTTGCGGGACCCAAAATAGCATTAGACTTTCCTTCGGGCTCCCTGCGATCATACCGAAGCGTCATAGTGATTGCCGCTGTCCATCCTGGCGACACTGGAGTACCAATAGTGAGTACTAGTTTTAAATCTGGCCCGTATTTTGAGCAGATAATGTTGTGGCAACATATAAAACAACACAACATCGCCTTTCATCTGACGCAGTCGGGCAAAGATAATGTTAAACGTTGCATATCAAATACAAAGTATATGTGGCCTTGGAATCAAATTACACCATTCATATTCACCCCTTACATGCAATTGTCCCAAATCCTCGTCGGGAATCGATGTCCAGCCTACGTATTTGACTGAATAACGCTTATTTCGATCACTTTTCTCTGTGTTACAATTTATGTGGTCCCCAGGATACTAATTAGGTACGTGACAAGCGAATTTCTTTGTAACATTTGAAAAGAAGGATAAACTTTTATGCGATGTACACTAATTTCGCTGGACGCTGGGGTTTTTCTAACTAGCGAAAATGTGAATAATTGGTCTTTGTTAATTCTTTGTCAGCTCGTAATTTACAAGGAGGTATGCCAAACTTGAGGACTAAAGCTCTTTTAGGACCCGTAAAGAATTTAACCAGAAGAAATATTTAGGAGTAGGAAGTAATTCTAACTCAAGTACAGGAATACGTGAAAAGGAGGTGACGCATCGACGACGTAATTATGCCGATGTTCATGGGCGTCAGTAGTAAAAAATGCAGTCAGACAGCTTTTGAGGATTTTGTTCTATAACATGGGCGCTATTATATAGATAGATAAAAAGGAAATTGGAACTAAATGTGTAAAATACGATATTTATACTTTCTATCCAAAACTACTCAACGCACCTAGATAAAATTTGGGACAATCATAGACTATTATCCTAGAAATCATTTAAATTTGTACCCCGAAAATTTTACTCGGGTAATACTGCAAGAGCGAAAGAGCGAGAGAGAGAGAGATAGAGAGAGAGAGAGCAAAATAGAAAAAAACGCGAGAGAGTTCAGCTCCCTGGCATTTCTTTCCAGTCAATGACTGGATTATAAAAATACACCCGGCAAAAGAGCGAAAATCTCAACTTATCTGGTAATAAGCAAGGAAATAGCATAGGAAATAAGCAAAGCGAAAACAACCACAGGCTAACACACGCTGCAGCTGTGGGGCGTTAGTCCAAATTTAACGCCAAGAAAACCGCGGGGCTTTTGCTAGTTTAATATAAACAATGATTTTCTAAAATATTTCAGATATTTGTCTATACTAATATTATAAAGAGGAAACGTTTCATTGTCTGTTTGTTTATATACATTGAATGAGCTCCGAAACTAGTGGACCGATTTGATAAAATATTTTACCATTAGAAAGCTATATCATTTGTGATGTACATAGGCTATAAAACATTTTCTAAAACGTTTGATGTTGTGAAACTTCAACATTTCGTGTAATGTTTTCCATCAATCAACGATTTTTAGCCATATTTCGTGAAAAATTCCGTACTGCTAGTATGATAATAAAAAAAACCAATAGTTTCAAGTTTTTTAAGTCGACGATTTCGGACCGCGGTTTGGAGGACGTATCTTTTTTATATTTTACGGGGGCGTAGCCAAGGAACAGCCGGAGCGTTTTGGCGACTACCGAAACCCATAGACATTCAAATATTTATGCAGATGTGTTGCTCTCCTTGTCTCTTTCATATTAAAGTGGCTCCCGGAAACCGCACGAAACTCGACAGCGTGGCAACATGGCGGCGGTATCACGACGCCGCGCCGTCTCAATTAATATCTACTGCTATTTAAATTGCACCGACTTGTAAAGCCGTCGCGTTTCGTGCAGGCTAAGCAGTATGTAAGTCATACAGGTACAAGCGATATTTTAGCTATAATTATAAGTTAATGTCTACAGCGCTTAAGATAACCGTAGTCCTTCCAAGAATAGGACTTAAATGTCGGAGTGTTACCCAATATACGAGTATATTTACCGTTAAGTTATACCTTTAAGTTATTAAAAAAGGGCTATAATCAATTTGAGGTTCTTCATTTACATTATTATATGAGCAGATAATATAACTGAAGTGTATTAGGGTGTATATGTATTGTAAGTATATAACGAGCGTGTTATGTATTATCACTGCCCACGCCATTAGGAAACTGGCGGGAAGGTGTGTTCTTGTTGTAAAATTGAAGTGTTTATCTGTGAGTTCAAAATAACTAGGTATTTTCATGAAGAATGTGTTTTTTTTATTTTTAAATTTCGAACTGTATGTCCTTTAGTGCGATATAACAGAGGGGATCGCTAGTAGGTAATGATAATAAAAACACATTATTTAATTATAAAATTGCCGTATTATTATTTATATTTGCAGTGCTAACTGCCTCGTGTAAGTGGTAAGCATGTTCAGCCACAGACGTGAGGTGCCGGGTTCGAATCCCGGGTCGGACCATACAAAAAGTGCTATTGGGATTTTTTCTCTGTCTGTCTGTCTGTCTGGACTGTCCGGAGTTAGGAAGTTGGCGGTGTTACACCCCCGTGTCTCGGAGAGCACGTTAAGCCGTCGGTCTTGCGCCTGATTTCTCTCCGGTCGTGTCGGATTGCCGTCCCGTCGGAATAGGAGAATGAAGGAATAGATAATGCATTTATGTCTGCGCAAACTTGTGGTGGCTCTATTCAATAGAGATGGCCGCTGTAGCCGAAATTCGGCTAGGGCGACACTATTATTATTATTTGCAGTGCTGCTTAATTGGACCGGCGTAAGCAGGAAAAAGAAAAGGACCACGTTTTATTTATTTCATGAACGTATCAGTTTTTTTCTTTTTAACTTATTTCATAATTACTTGCACAAGTGATAGCTTAATTGCCCTAGCCAAAATATAACGTTTGTGGCGGTGACTGCCCTGTCGCCATTATTTTTTTGTTTATCATTCAAGAAATAATCATTAATTTTTAAGCCCCAAGTTACACCAGCACGCAATGATATATATACATAAACTTTACATTCTTAGTATAGATGACAACAACTACTTGCGTAATGAGAAGACGTTCATACAGAAGGCAGCGAATCAATTTAGGAAGAGTTAGTGCCATGCATAGTGCATGACACTGCATCCTCCTATGCAACGCAACTGGTAAAAGGTACCTCTCGCTCACATAATGTCGCGTTTCGTGCGGTTTGTGAGTAGCCGGTGGTCCATTGGTAGGGGGAAAGGAGGGCAACGCATCGGCATAGTAATTATGTGGATGTTCATGGGCGTCGGTAGTCGTAAAAAGGCTGCGATAGCTCTTTTGCCCCCTATTCTATAATATGGAAATATGGATTAAAATTCTTATCGATGTCCTCAGACAATTTAGATAAGACTTGATAGTAATGTACAATCCTGTGATCTGATTGTTCGTTTATTATCTAAGCTATACGAAAATTAACGAACTTTAATTTGTTAACTAATTCAATTAACGTACGTAACCTTCCAAATTTTAGCTGTTAGTTACGTTAGATCGATAACGTTCTCCACTTCCCAACCAAGTCAAATCAAAACAAACATCAGATTCAGAAGTCCATTCACAAAACAAAAGTTGTCTCACCCCATACACGTATAGATACAGACTAGACCACAGTACCCCCTAGTCTAGCCGTCTGGAATTACCCCATGCATACCTACAACAAAGTACTTTACATTTCAAACTTTATGAGAAGGGAATAAAGTACATAATACTAAAAATATACAATAAATTCACCATTTAAGCTCTCCCACTTGGAAATAGGGTTGATTTGTCAACGACCGACGTCTCGCCCAGAGTGTCAGTGTTGAATAGGTCTTATCCCGTCGTAATAAGGCAGGCACATTCGTCAATAACAGTTACCAGGCGACAACGCTATGTCTATGAGTATAGTGTGTGTATTGACTCATCAGCGCACCCAATTTGGGGGGATATTCATTAAAGGTCTTCATATCTTGTTATTACGCAGGTCTACCACTTTTGAGTAGCGTGGGGTAATTTGGACGAGGGCTTGGTCATTTGCTTGTTGACGTTGCACTTTTTATACCCATATGTACTCGTATTACATTAAAGTAATGTGAATGACATAGGGGTGGACGCGGCGTTTGGAAAGACACAGCATTTGTCTAACATATAGATAGACTCATCGTACAGTAGGCGAGGTAGATGCGATTTGCACGAAACCAAGCCGGTTCCTTTGTTATTGAATGAAAAAACTGTTTATGTCTCATAGTGGAAAAATATGGAAAGATGTTTCGTCGCGCGGGCCCAATTACTTGATTTTGGCCCAATAAATTTATTGAATGTAGTGTCATGCACAATGCATGGCACTAGCCCCTCCTCTGCAGCGTGGTACTATGTCTTCCTAATATCGTAAAGTAGTGTGTAGTAAGTGAACATACTCACTAAACAAACAGCGTTATACTACCTATGAGGTAGTATAACGCTACAACGTAGATGTAAGGTACTTCAAGGGAGGTATCCCTGATAATGATAGCTCGATTCCGCTACAATGTAGCACTGGTAATCACTCTTTATTTTTTAAATCAATTATAATAGAAGCTCAATCATATAAAAGTTTTCTTTTATTCGAGGATTAAATGTACAAATAAACCAGATATCGGTTATGGTAAATTCATAAAAGCGATTTAAATCTCGATCCATTTTGATTAATCACTTTCCATCGCAAAAAAAGTGATTTAAATACACTTTTTTTACTAATCGAAATAATTGAATAAGAAAATCGGACAAGCGTAAGTCGAAGCTATCATCCAGGAGGATGCATCCTTCCCATCGGCGGTAAAGGAGGTATATCCCTCTGTGTCTAGTTTTTTTAGTATTTGCCTCAACACAAATACATCTGTGAATATTTCGACTGTCTCTCAGTCCCGGCTCCTTGGCAACCAGATTGATGGATCGGAGTCTTATTAATAGGGTCCCTACTAAAGGCTTTTGGCTACAGTACTGTAGCAAATAAACGAGCTGAATATACAATTTAAAAATTTGATAACAATATTTATTGTGCAAATAAAATGCTTTTATCGAAATAGAAATGTTAGGCTGTAAATCTTGAGTCTCAAGACGGCGTGTACTTATTTACGACGTTAGTGAAACACGGGGGATGGGGGATGGTACATTAGGGGGAGGCTGTGAAGGAATTTATTAAAATAACGGCCGCAGGATAGTGATATATATGCGGATAATGCAAACGTACTGGAGGCCGAGTGGGGAACAATGTTTACTTTTTAAACAGGCTTCGACATCTTCACTTTTGGGGTTTCGTACCTAAAAGATAAAAACGGGACCCTAATGCTACGACTCTGTAGTTCGGCGGTCCGTCTATTCGTTTGTATGTCACCGGGTTGTAACACATTAACCGTGATGGCTGGACAGTTGAAATCTTCTCAGGTGTATTTCTGTTGATGCTATAAAATCAAATAGTTAAATATAGAATAAAGTAATTGTTTAAGAGGATCTCATACAACAAACCTGTACGGAGTCCCACGTGCTCTAGATCGACTCGCACTTAGCCCGTTCTTTGACAGTTTTTTCAGTAGTAACGTTACGCAAAACAACTAATACACAAATACGATAGACTATTTGAACACGAATAGTTGGTCCGCTTTAGTACATTAAAGGTTAAAGCTATCTTTGTGCCTTAAGTGGCTTAGTACATATTATTATATTAAGACTTATATGTGTCAAATTGTCGGAAGAAATGGGAGGAGGCCCATCTTCTCCACTTTTCTCTGTCCAACCAGAGCTTCAACGCGCTAACCAGGCCGGTATCCAGAGAATTCATTTCGCCGTCGCCTTTTTGGGACTCCAGGACTTCCTAGGCCTGCGGCAGACATGCTCCATTTGAGCTGCGCGGGTTTGAGTCCGCGACTTTTGTGTGGGAGCGCAGTTCAGTGTTTCGGATTCTGTCCAACAACTTGACACTAGTACATATACCAGCACATATGTTATACATATAAATAAAACAATAGAGAAACGGAATTTAAAAGTTGTTTAAGAAGTTTTCGAATAATTATTTAAAATAAAGTGTTGGTAATTGTTACCTGTAACTGTCCAGCATTTCACGGCTAAGTTTCCTATCTCCCGAAAAAAAAAAATAAGCTTGCCAACGACCTCCTGCGCTAAGAACAATTTTAATGCGAATTATCAACATTTCAACTTAATCAATGCAATTATAATTAGTAATTACTAATTATAAGTAATTATTATAAAAAGTATATTAAAATATTCACAGTATTCATTTCCGAATAGATAATTGAAAATTTCGTAAATGAACACGAACGTTTACGGACGCGCTAATCCGCATACACGGAGCGTTTTAATTAAACGGATAAAGATAATTTAGTGCAGCTATATCGATAATCGATACGTGCATCACTACGGCATGTCACTCACTCATGACATATACTTGTGGATTGAATTAATTAATTTGCATCATCATCATAAGCCTCCATCGGCCGACACCTTGTTTATTGAAATGCCATTACGACTGAATACAGCGGTTACGCCTACTACGTACTCGTATTTAAACGTCCCACCTGCAAGCGTTTTCATACGAACAAATTGACAATGAAATGCGAGATTTTAACTGATTGTAGCAAACTTGGTTATCATGTCAGTTGCGAAACAAACATTTGGAACTTACTCCTTAATATCAAACGTGATTCTGAAGTAAATCTATACCGCGATGAAAATTTATTTAACAAGATATATTGCTTTTTGTTTCGTACACAAATGGATGTGCGATTCTATTTTACTGTAAATTTAAGAACATCTAGTGTTATTTTGATAACACTTTCAGGCAATCTTCAGATCATCCCTGCAAAGTTCTGTAGCGATGCGGCCAACTGTAATTTACCCTCTCTTATGTATGTTTGGTCTTTTAGATTGGAAGATATAAGCTATTAGCTGGAGTAGTGTTTAAGCTCATGTCGATCGCAACCGTTAGCCGCTGTCATTTTACTACGCTTACTTAGCTAATTGCCCGCCAATGTAACGATGACAGATACATTGTTATGGTCATTTAAAGTAATTGAATTTCATGTAACATTTGAGTTTTGTCACATTTTTGTGGAGGTCTCAAAGGGATTACGAGTCAGGTCTACTGATGATACTTCCACGGCGTCCACTGCTAGACATAGGCCCGGCCATCAGAGCGATAGCGCCGAGTGTAAAATATTTTTCCAGTCGGTCCTGCTTATGTTATTAACTTAACGTTAAGTAGTCGCTACGAGGCATCTATTTTCCCCGTCCTTCCCTTATACTATAAAAAACTCGACTCCGTCCCTACGCGTAAATATCTGTTAGACGTTAAAAATACCACACGTAATTACAACCGGAAGTCTGCCAGCTCCGCCAGCCGTTGAGGCTCATTCACTTAGCGTCCGCCACTAAACAAAGGCCCCCATTATCAATCTACCCGCATAAAAATACGCCGCCGTCTCCACACGTTACATAAACCGTACGGTCGGTAAGCTTCGAATAAGTACGTAAATTCTAAGTGCACTTCTTGTGAAACGCAGCAAGTTCTATTGTTTGAGGCAGCAATCAGCTGAACTTCATTATCTTGAAGAACTTGGCTCTAAATTGTTGGGGATGCACCGATGATGTTACTAGACCAAGGAGGGTTTTCGAGTATATATGTGTACGTTTCGCACGCTCTTATCTCGATTAGTTCACTTTATAAAGTTATGTCAGGTCGAGCTTACATTAAGAAAAACCTTATAAAAAAGCGAAGACGCTTTTTATACTATAGGGGGCAAACGAGCCATCGAGCATTTTTTACTACTACCGAATATAGCACATAGACATCCGCACATTTGTCAAAAGGATGGTTGAACCTTTTCCTTTTTCCCTTCTCCCTTTCAATGGGCCATCCGTGACTCACAAACCACACAGAACGCGACATGCTGCCCAGTTCGGCTGTAATGTTATGCTGTGTGTATCTCTTACAAGATGTTGCGCAGGTTGTCCAAGAGAAAAGTAGACGCTTAACACGTTAAAGACATAATCATTCATCTGGCGTTTTTGGGTAAGAATACTTATAAAATAACTAAACCAATATTTTTTGTATATTGGAGGGGAGGAGAGAAGGAAAGCAACATATCTGATATGTGGATGTTTATGGGCGACGTTACATCATACATCAGATTTGTACGTCTCTCGCGATTTGTCTTATCAGCGCTAAGCTTAAAGCGCTTCAGAAATTTCCTTCCATAAATATGAAAATTTGTTTTATATTTTACACAAACATTTTGAAGTTTTTTATTTCGCTAATAGATGACAGTCGTTCATTGTGTCGGGTTTTTTATCTTGGTCTTCCTGTCTCTTCGTGTCTAATGAGGCGTTTTTATTACGGAGGAACTTGATCAAAGTATATAAATGGTGAAAAAAACACCGCGAAGCATAAAAAGTTGTTAATTATTTTTAAAAGACCGGGCTTTCGGCGTCTCCTTTTTCATTCTTAAAATAAGCTCTAGGTGAATGTAATTTTAATAACTAGGAATTTTGTATTGGTGCTTATTTATTTTAGTCAAGAAAGTCTTTCTTCCTAGAACATGTTAATCTAATTAATGCAGTTCTGATACAACAGAAGTTCTAAACTAATATAATATATGAGATGATAGGATGGATGGACTTTGATGCTTAGGTAATATTTACTGTAAAATGATGAAACTTAGATAAATTAACTTATCATCATCATCAGACCTTACAGGTCCACTGCTCGATACATCATCTCTGTGTGGACACCGTGTAGACCTCCTGCTATTCGTATCCATCCAGGACCGGCTACTGCACAGCGATCGCAATCCTACATGGTGTAAGGTCGGCCAACGTTCTGAGTATGTGACCAGCCCATTCCCACTTCAGCTAGCATATTCTTCACGCGATATCGGATAACTTAGTTACCGGTGATATTCATTACGAATCATATCGGACAAAGAAACACCCCGCATGGCACATCCGGATATCCCGTTGAGCTACGGATAGCAAATATTTTTTAGAAAATCATTTTTAGAGAATATTATAGTATTTTTGTAGGAGGATTAACGAGCAATCGGAGCATTTTGACGACTGTCGAAGCCCAAAGACATCCAAACGATACATTGCTGACACTTCCTTCTCCTTCGCACGCAGGTACGTGGCCTCCTCTACAAATGGGCCACTGGAAAAGTAACTACTACTAAACGCGATACCGTAGGTATCACTTGGCGGCGGCATAATATTAGCGACAGGTCATGCTGGACAATTTTTTCTGCAATGCAGCATGTTACCGCCTCTCTCTAAAACGTATGCGATGTCAGGCATCCAAAGCACGTTCGAATTTGTAATCACGTTTTACAATCCTCGATAAGCTTGTGCGGCTATTACATATACATTTTCTTGATTTTAGATTTTTTTTGTGGTGCAAATATTTTGACGAGCTCCTTTCTATCGAGTCATAATTACAACCCAAAGCAGGTGTTACAGTCCTACCAAAATACTTAATGACGAAGTCGTACCATTTAATTGTAACTAAGTAATGATTAGTGCAGTTTGCCCGCCCATCGCAGGTTTAAATACCGCAGTAAACGGTCTATAGTAGTATTCTTAAATTTCTGAAATAAATAATAATAAATCAATTTAGAAAATTCCAAACACTGCTCTTATCCATTAAATAGTGTTCAACAGATTTCCATGACCAAGTTCCTCCCGACCGACACCCCGCCTCGTTGGAGGGTTGAACAATCGTCCCAAGTCAGTATAGGTCTTGTATTACCACTTTTTTAAAATAAAGAAATATTTTCATGGCATAGAATCTCCTTTTTTTAAACTTTCCATCCAGATGTTCACGAAATGCACTTCGTGACGGTCACTCCTAGCTGCTCTATTTTTCTTGATGATGATGAAGCGAATACCTACTGAAATGTCCCCATGTACCTGCCGACGGCCACCTATGCTGACGTGCCCTGGATCTTACTTTTCTTTTTTTTTTGTTGACGCATGGAGGCGCATTTGTTATTTTAAGTGCTAATTACTTTCTAAAAAGAAAAGAAATATTTATTATTTATTTATTATTCACGCGCCATCACTGGCTTTTGGTGGGATGCAGTGACGTATGGGATTTGAGGCACATTAAAAGGCCAAATACCTACTAAGATCACCGCGGCAGCCATCAGTGCCGTCTTTGTTGTCCTGGAACTATCAGCCATCTGGGCACGTCGGCGGCAAGACAGTCCCCGAAGGGGAGAGGGGAAGTAAGCCCTACCCCTTTTTATTTAATCAACTTTATGACGTCAGGGAAAAAGGCTTCGTAATTCCGTCAACTTTATTAATAATAAATAAAAATAAAAAGATGGACATCGATTGGTCAACGTATCACCAGAATATTACCGAGAACACGCCGGTGATATTTTGGTGAAACATTACCTACATATTGTATACATGTAGATAAAGTAACGGTGACTGATAGTATGTGTGTCATCGTTATTTTAACGAATATATTTCGGAGAGTGTACACTCTCACTTTTTTCGATTAGAGGTAATCGACCAGCCTTACTAACGACGCCTATATGTATTTGCACAACAAGAGGTTGTATATATGCTTTTCACATTTTTACACCATCCTCTCATTGGGCCCAAACCCACTTTGAACTTTCTGGTTTGTCAACCAGACGTTTCTGTCTCGACGTCACTACATAAAACGTGGCATATTTTCGAACGACGTGATACAGCTAAATAGTGAAATTCTTTTACGGCGGTGCCTGTATCACGATTCCAACAAGTCGGGGAATCTACAATTAGGGTACTGTCTTTAAAGGAAAGGCAAGACAATATTACAAAAATAAAACGATTCTCAATCAAAAAGGCGTTATTTACAAACATTATGCAACATTACGCAAACCAGCGAGCCCAAAGAAAAAAAAATGAAATCGTTCCAATCTCTGTATCGAACATTGCCAAGTTGCTGTATTTGTAGAGATTAAAAAATGTAAATTCATATATGGAATGTTTGAAATTTTAAAAACAAAAACGTATTGACATGCAGTGTGCGTTGTTAAATACGAGTGTAGCTGACATAAGGGAGTTTACTTTTTGTGTACAGGGATCGGTGCGATAATTTAGTCAGAAAATAAAGTTTGTTCTGAAATAGGTTGGTCGGCGTCCGTTAGTCCTTGTTACAATGTTTGTGTGCGTCGGATCGTGTTCTCATCGTTTTCTTTCTGTTCAAACGTAGAGAGAAACGTATAAATTCCCAATGACTAATGTTTCCGAGGAGCATGAATATTGAATAAAGGGGGTGAGTTTACAGACAAGTTGGCGGCCACGCCTGCACTTCTGACGCCATGATTAGCGGTGCCTACTTATACAGTATTTTCATTTTTATAATGTCGTCTATTTTGAATGCAAGCACTTGGGACCTTTTTGGTCTGGTTTAAGATTTATTTTACAGTGGATTGATAAAGAAGACACTATGGTGGGTTGAGTCTAGAAACAAATCTCCTTTTTAATTTAGCTAACTTAGGTGGACTCTGTCATTAATCTGATGAGGTAAGACAAAATAAGTTGAGCTGTTCGAATTCTGATAGGTGAGTTAGCCTGCGTTGTTACGGATCTCATCCGATATCATCATAACCAAGGCAAATTCAATATTTTAATAATATTATCCCTAATAATAATCGATCCAGTGAAGTCACGTGTGCACATATATTTAATGTTTTCCGTGGGTGCCTTATATTTATTTATATTATGTTATAGTTTACGGTTAGAATAATATATCCATCTTATCCTAACCGCAATGATCAGTGTTAAAATATTTTATCGTACTACGCGACATTTTTTTAACAGGATCGGTCCAAGAACGGAACCCTGCGGGACGCCGCGCCCGGCTCGCCGCCACTCCACGGACCCGACCGGTTCTCGAGAGCCACTCTGCGATCGGAGAGATACGCCTCCAACAGCCTCACGAAATAGGGAGGCACCCTGAAGAATTTCAGTGCCTCCCGTATCACGCTGTGCGGGAGGCTATTGAAAGCGTTCGCGATGTCCAACGACACCGCGACCACCACCTCCCCCCTGCGTTCCGCCTCACCCGTCACCGCCCGGAGGCTCTTGAGGGCATCGATGGTCGACCGGTGTGCTCGGAACCCGAACTGCGACTCTGAGAGTCCGGGTCCCGCGCCCTCGTCCAGATGCTGAACGAGACGGGAGGCCACAATCCGTTCTAAGGCCTTCCCGGTCTCGTTCAGCAGCACCACCGGTCGAACCACCGAAGCCGAGTCCA
>JAFELO010000085.1:640580-703482 GCA_017140195.1 Eumaeus atala
GGGGGGGGGCAGCTCCAGGCCGCACCACGATCGCCACCGAGCCGTCGGTGTCCCCAGCCCAGCTTGGACTGGAGGGCACGGCCTTTCTCCCACCGCTTGGGCCGCAGCCCTGGAGGTTGAGGGACCGAACGCAGTCCACTCTCCCTGCCCTTTTCCCTTCCCTTTCCCTTTCCCCTTCCCCTTCGTTGGTTGGGGAAGTGCTGGGAACTCCCGCTGCTCCCTCTCCGCTGCCCGCTGCTCTTCCTGCGTAGGCGCCGTCCTCTTGGCTGCAATAGCCGCCCTTACCTCTTGAGCCAGTGGTCTATTGTCACCAGCCAGAGGGGGGTGGCAGGGTGGGGCAGGAGGGAGCCGCATCTCTAGTCCTGAGATGCGGGCATCCACAATGTTTCCCACCATCTGGGCAACCTCCTTCATTACGTCGGCCATATTGGGAACTCCAGTCCCTTCGGCCAACCTTTTCCTTCCTTCCTCGTATTCCGCGTACCTCCTCCCTGAGGTTGCCCAACTCCCTCTGTAGGCGGGCGTTATCCGCCTTAAGGCGTTTCACCTCGTCGTCCTCCGTCCTCCCCACTAGGGACTCCAATATCTCCCTAATGAAGCCCGCGGCCCTTCGAATTTTGGCGGCGTAACCTCTCTTTAAATTTGTGGACCTACCGGCCAAGTCCAAAATTAGGTCCAAATTGGCCTCCGCCGCCACCATTACCTCACCCGCCGCACAGCGATCCACATCCTCCAAAATAATCGGAGTGATGGGCTTTATAACTCCGACCTCCTTCTCCTTCAGAAATGTCCGCTTTCGCAGGACTTCCTCGAATTCCCCCTCCCGATCCTTGTTCACTCGCTCCCTAATAGCCGCCCTTGCTCCGGTCAACGTGTGCACCTTCCCTCGTTTGGCCACACAACGAGACTTCGGCACAACAGCCCCTCCATCATCGGAACCAGAGTCCCCTTCTGAACCTTCCGTATATAGGTGCTTGCGTCCCAACTCCGACTCGGAAAGTGATGCCAAAGACGACAAGTCCTCCAGTACCCCAATGTCCCTGTCGTCCCCATGGTGACCCCCGCCTCTTCCCCTCGACGACCCCTTCCCTCCCCCCCGAAACCCATCCCCCCCAGACATGTTCCCGTCACAAATTATGAAAACAAAACACAACAATAAGAAAAAACAAAACACCTGACACAATTTCCGCAGAAGTTTCACCAAATGAAAATTTGATGTAAACAAACTGCGGAAATCCCACCATACACGTCCGACACAGACACACACACAACCACACAACGCGCAACAACACCAAAACTAGAAACAAAACGAAAAAGACGCCACAAGCAAGTCGCCTATACACCCCTGCCCCGGGATCGCACGATCAGACCAGGACAAGTTTATATCGACGACTTACTGATTTTCCTAGCACAAGAGCCGAGTCACAAAAATATGAATATCTCTGGAACCCGACACCGCACCAGAAAAATTTTGACACACAAAAATCCGCCTCCCAAATCTATCAATCGACACTAGTAACGCCACGATCCCAGCACTGAGCATACGCCAAGTACTGGAAAAACAGAGTCGGCGAAAAGGCTAACCTAACCTAACCTAACCATTCATCACCTCCCCGAGGACTGTCCGGCTGCCATCGTACTACGTGACCTAATCAAGCATCCAGCATTTAAGTCAGGATTTTCTGTCCACTAAGATATATTTTGAAAATTTGCCTGCTCATTTTATAATCATAACCTCGAATATTCATTTGTCTTATTCAGTTCAAAAACAAGTAAAATACTTATGAATATTGTTCAAATTCTACTGCATTAAAGGTTGTTGATATAATAAAATGTGTCCATTTAGATGCGATTATGTATGTATAGCTTAAATCACCTTGCTCAATAAAATGCGCACATACACATGTTAAAAAAGACGTTCAAGCCATTAGCAAAATTCAGATGCAGAGAGTAATAAAATGTGTTACACTGCTGTATCCATCTAAGGCTTACCGTCAAAATATCAAGTGAATTCAGTCGAGACCCCATTAAATGTGAGTGCATCCAGTCGGAACACTTTCCTGTATCCTTCCAATTTATAATCACAAGCACCCCTATTTTATGGCCCTCCATGAGGGTATAAAGGCCTTGGCGGGATATCCAAATGAGTAACGTACTTTGTGCCACGGTATAAAATAAAGCAAAGGGGAGGAGGCAAGGGGGCGAAAGAGAGCCGCATATCTCAATCGCAAATGACTGTGGACGTGTATTTATTAAAAGGTCTAAAGACTTTACTATAAAAAACGGACTTACTTTAGCCTGCACTACCGAAGAAAAGTTGTCTGTCTGTATGTACAAAAAACGTGTCCATGCCATTGTTCCATACGAAGTAGTACTCTGTCTCGCTTTCTATCACCTCTAACTTATATCTACCGCCCAACTTCCGTTGGCTTTATTTCACGCGTCACGTATTCACAAGCTCACTCCAGAAGTCAAGCGTGCGCAAAACAGATTTACTTCATGAATATATTAATCCAACAACCAGTACAGTTCTTATGTAAAGTATCTCAAATTACAATGTCGACTCAATCAGATTAACTTATTCAGTACTGTTCTACCGACATAGCTGCATCACAAGAACATTTACCTACTGGTCCAACTGAAGAGAATGTAATCAATACTATCTAATTAATGCCAAATTAGAATGCTCAGTGTTTACATAATTCCAATTAACAATTGTATGTTGGGAGAAATACGTTAGTGAATTAAGTGTTATATACAGAGTTATACCTCGATTAGAGACTCAATGGTCTAATGGTTATAACTTCGGACTTCCACTGGAGTGGTCTAATTTCGATCCCGGCCATGACCCAATAAGATTTTCTAACTAAAGTATATCTTCTGAGTGGTCTTGCGGTGAGAGAAAACACCGTACACCGGATTTGTGTATTCGAATTGGTCCTAACCTAGAATTGCGTCTGGTTTCTCCTCTGGGTTGCAGAGTTCAGATGGCAGTCGCTCTGTGTAAAAACTGGTGCTCTCGTCAAAACTCGTAGTGGGAAAACGAGCAATCGGAGCTCTTGACTACTACCGAAGCCCATATACATCGGCTTATTGATTTCATACGATTGCACTGCTTCCTTTCCACATCCCCACCAATAGTCCACCGGCTACTCACAAACCGCATAAAACGCGACAGCATAACAACAGGAGGCTCAATTCCGCTGCAGTGCACAATCGTCGTTAAAAAGCTCCGATTACTCAATTGTCCCCCTATACTATAAAAAAATAAAAAACAACCCTACTTATTGAATATGTGTGTATCTCAGCCATGTATAACTATAACCGTCGGCATTCACTTACCACCAGGTGATCCGAATGCTAGTTTGTCGATCTAGTCCGTTGCACTGTAGACGTGGGAGCAATAGTGCCGCCCACCAGCAGTAGCTACCTCCGAGGAAAAAATGAAAAAGTTTCATGTGATAACGATTCTTCACTGTGCACACATCGTCTGATGGCGTGAAAGAGCCGCTCTCTCGCTCGCAGGCTTCGCTCATTAGAAATATTACTATCCGTCGGAACGTTACTATGACGTCACACTCCGTGCATGCTGATAGCGTTACCGATTACAAGATATTACCATTACAAAATAGGTATCTTAAAGTTGATTATACTGACCGTTTTCAGGTATTGAGGATACGCATTGACATAACCTGAAACAATAAAATAAACGTTTTAGAAAAAAAAAAACACCTATATTATCGTAGTAAGGGACTACTGACGCCCATGGACATTCGCAATCGAGCGCGCAAATTACGCAGATGTGTTGCCCTCCTAAAACCCCTTCCAATGGGCCACGAGTTGCTCATAAAGTGCACGAAACGCGACAGCGACGCTGTCACTTTACGCCAGTATCAAATGAGCGAGGTACTTCCGCGGTCGTGCCGGACCAATTACGTTGCATAGGAGGATGTGGTGTCATGCACAATGCATGGCACCACCTCCTCCTTTGCAGCATGGCACTAGCTCTTCCAGAAATACGTAGGGGTGTCGGTAGACGTTTGCCTGTGTTAAAAAAGTGTTATACCTCCATCGAGATATATTATTTGACCGACATATTATATGAAAATATCTCGTACAAACAAAGTTGTATTTAAACAAATAAAGGAGAACAGTGAGCAGGTCACCAGTTTGTTTGGCAAGTTGTAGCGACGAACAAACACACCTCGGACATGTCGCGGTCCGAGCATCGGGGATATATCGTCCCGCTCTTCAACTGTTTGCTCGCTTCTTACTCTGCTTAAACACCCTTTTATTCACATCACAAATCAACATCACTATCAGCATTCCATTCAGGATTTAATGAAATTCAGAATTGATAAATTTGTGTATCCCATGGCAGCCATATTGAGTCGGCACGATAAGGGAGGTAGCACTCGTTCGCATGACGTCGCACCAAAGTGTCAGATATTCTGTGACATTGCTGGTATTGCGAGCCTCAAGCGATTTGGCTTTTTAAAAAATAAAAATCGGATATATTGGTGAGACAGCCGTCTAGCTTGGATGTAGGAATGAGACTAAAAGGAGGTTGGATATATCAATTTAAATCGCAAACTAAGCCCCTTACAGTCCTCAGAATTCACGGAACAACCTATCTTAACATTGAATCATGTAAGCGTTTCAACAGACAGAACAGACAAAGTAACACTAATGTCTTGAAACGCGCAATAAAAACTACTACGGATGTACCAATACATGTAAAATCCTATAGATTCCCTGAAGTCCATTAATCCGAAGTACATAAACAAATCAGTAAAATATAGGAACAAGAAATTATAGGACCCTCAGATTCTCTTTGGTCGACACCTATTTGGGTTGCACCCAAAAAGCTAGATGCAGCCAACACGCAAAAATGGCGTGCGGTGATCGATTTTCGAAAATTGAACGATATATATATATTCTGTTACTTTCTTTGACAGTTACTAAGCAGTCGCGATTAGAAGGTTTAGTAAAAGTTTTTGATCTAGTATTAATCCTTCTTTTATTTTTGGATTTGATACTGAACATTCCATTACGGTCTCCGTTCTAGGAGGCATGATATACGCAGGATCATCCATGATGTAATATAGTTTCGTGGATATTTTACCAGGATGAAGAAAGTTATCGTTATAATTTATGATGCAATTCTGCGCATTGAGCATATCTGATCCGGTTATCCCGTCATGTGGTAAGTGGATTGCGTCTATTACTTGGAATAAATGTGATATATTTGAGTTAGCAAATTGCACTTTTAATTCAAAGTGACCACTGGTGCGGATTGTTTTCTCAGCAATTCCTTTTAGTTGGATAGTTTCTTTGGTGAGTTTAGGAAATCTTCAATACATGAATGCTTCAACAGACTTACAGAGGATCCCGAGTCAACCAGTAATTATAGGGGAATATTGGATACAGAGGAGTTAACTAAAACGTGACGTAGTAATGTTTTGGCAGGATCGTTGATTATTTCAAATACATTGGAATTAGCAGAATTTAGAATGTTGTTAGATACGGTGGATTTTGTATAGCAATCATGTAACGATACCAGTTGTAATTCTAGTTTGGATACAGAGTTTTTTCCTTTACTTCATAATAAATTGTCGGTGTCGAGTTTTGGATCACAAGGTCCCGTACGACACTGGGACGAGATGGTTATTGGTTTTTTTAGATAGGCATCTATGCTGTCGTAACCATCTTCTGGGTCGACTGGATGTACTTTATCGGTTAATTCTGATGACCACACATGACACAAAGTTAATTTGTTGCGATGTTCCGGCTTGGTTTCACTCAAAATTTTTGAAATAGTTATTGTTAAATTCCCTTTTCTGGCATTACTCTAGGATATATCCAGGAGCTTTACAATACCTGCATAACGGGATAGAGGGACTATAATTAGGGACATTATTATTATAGGTCGGCTGGAGCTAAAATTTGGTCTTGGATTAAGTTGCCTTGAGAAGCTCTGACTACGATTATTAAATTGGTTATTTGACCTGGACGTATTTGGTCTGTCTTGTCGCGAATAGTGGCTGCTAGACTGGCTCGTTTGGTTTGAATAGAGCTTGTTGAATTTTCTCTTCCGAAATCGCGATATCTATCGCTTCATTTAAAGACTTCGAAGATTTGTGCCTAACGAAGTTCGATAGGCGGGGTGACAACAAGATGGAGGACTAGTTCCTCCATGGCTGCAGTTCTACCTACCATTTCCCTACTTTTGTGCCCATGGGATATTGATATCTCCGTTAGTAGTTGCGACAAACGTGTTTCAATTCTCAGAGCATACTGACTCACGGGCTCCGTCAGTTGCTGTTTGCATTCCTGCAGGTCAGTGAGGAGATGTGCATAGTGTTTCCTTTCACTAAATTGCGGTTTAACGAAATCTTTAAATTGTTGCCAACTGGTGAACCCTTTGGTTGAGCAGGCTTTGGGGCTGGTTGATCCTTCAGCCATTTTTATACAATTAAATTAACACGAAAATACAGTGAACAAATTAATATAATAGGATTGTGGCGAAGATTCTGCTAATATGTAAGGTGATTTATATTTACATACCAAATAATAATAGAAGTACTACAATGATCAAAATCGGACATTAGCAATGACCATGATACTTACTGGAATGCGGCTAGCACGATAGGGACGATCATTTCTAGGAAGTCACATTGCTCTCGGCAAGACGTCTGCGTGGAGATAAGCTTCGGACCATCACGTCGCCACCCTACGTAGGTTCAACGGTCACAACACGGATTCGTGTAGGTCTGTGGGCAAACTATTGTTCTTGATGGAGACCGGCTGCAGTACAGATGATGCGCAGCAGTGGGCCTTTCAGGAAACTTTTCGCGTACACTGGATTGTCTAGAGCCGGGCCAGAACTCGGTCTGGTAATGAAAGTTCACACAGTGGAGCTTATACACGCACTCGGCTCGAGATTGGTTTTAGAATTTTAAGAGACGTACCGGGGACTCTTTACTAAATCCCTTTATCGCTGCCACCAAATGTTGTGAGCCTTAAGCGATTTGGCTTTTAAAAAAAATAAAAGTCGGATATATTGGTGAGACAGCCGTCTAGCTTGGGTGTAGGAATGAGACTAATGGGAGTTGGCTAAGTGTCTATGAGTAAGGATGGGAGATTGTGGTGTCAACAGGTATGAAAAATATATATACATGTTAAGTATGAATGTACATATAATCTTATGAAAAGAAATTTAAATAATACATGAGATTATAAAAATCATTTCATTCTTGCAACCACGAAATAAGAGTTGAACAATATTTAATCTGTACCATTAATACTTTACAAATATTATTATTATATTTTCGCAAGAATATATAATAACGCCACTTAATTTTGTTAAAATGTTATAAATTTCCTTGGAATGTTATCAACAATGTCCTGATTGATATGGGATTTTAGCAGTGTGTTTATTTTTCGAGTGTATGTAGGTATATATGTACATTTCTTAAAACAAAGGCCCTAAAACCTGTCTGTCTGTGTGTGATCGATTTTCTCAAAATCTTCTAGACTGATCTTCATGTAACTTTCATCAGTGGATAGAGCAATTGCCGAGGAAGGTTTTAGAGTATCATTGTCCCATTGCTAATACTAGTAACGTCATCAATGACGGAAGTGTTTACACAATAATTCTCCATCCGATGATGTACGGAACCAATAGTTCTCCCTTGAATGTATGGCAGATATATTGTGGCAGCAGTGTTATAAAACGTGCCATGTTCAGGGAATGCAGGCCACATATTATATGAACGCAGGGCCCCCAATCAGCCAATACCAGCAGGGGTTGAGGATCGGCCGTTATGAATTCATAATAATCGACCCCCTAGCATGCTCAAAGAAAGAGTAAACGTAGATTAATTTGTAAGCTACAGTGCCGTGCTGCATTGTAGCTAAGTCGGGCCAATTTTACCCGTTATACTGCTATTCTATCGCGTTTTACGAAACGCGAAACGAAATTTAAAGTGACTACTATTCCATCGCGTTTTACGAAGCACGATTTAAAATTACTGCTATTCTATCGCTTATAACCGGTAAAATTGGCCAAATTGTATGAGAAACTCACACACAATACCTAGTGTATGAGTTTTCGGAAGCCCACTGGACGGGGCAAAGAAAAGGAGGGAAATACAAATATGCATAGAAAATGTTTAAGAGGCTTCCGTTAGTGAGAAACAGATTGATTGACGCGCAAACGAATCTACTGGATATAAGACGCCGAAAAGTGGTTGTGTGTTCTTGGATTTTCTGAAATTTCTGATGAGGTGAATACCTTTTATATGAAAGTTCCACACTGTTGAAATTAGATTACGCGGGTGAATTGTGTGACGTTTTACGTATATATTTAAAAGATTAAATCTAAATACATTTCGCGTTATAATTAAAACAGTATTGGATTTTCATAATATTACGTCAAAGAACAAACAGAAGAATATTAAACAATCAAACATAAAGCTATGCAAGTTCCGTCGCATAAACCTAATAAGTATAGAGATTGCAAGACGAGTCCAATTCATATGTCCAAGCGAATTCGTATTACAATCAATAACAATAATTTGTGAACTTATCACACCGCGTTAGCCTAGCCTTGTGCTAAGTACTGAAGGACTCGTGTTACAGGCACTAGACAAAGGAAATATATTTAAGATTTGTATTATAGAAATACATAGACAAATATCCATACGTAAGTGGGATACGAATCCGCGAAATCTGGCGCAACATGCGCGGCCTACCTGACCTATGTTACCTTTGGGCTCGCCGGTAAAGTTCGATATATTATAATTACCGACATCTTTTTGGAGGAATCCGGTCAATTCCGTCTGTGCCAAATTTTCTCATTTATTCTTAAATCCCAGACGTCTCTCTTTGTCTCTTTCTTATCTTTCTAACATACCGTGCATACACCTCGGCAGCCCGTCCCTGCTTTGGACGGATATTTCACGAAATATGGTAAAAATTACCATAATACAAAGAAATCGTAAAACTAATTTAACGGATTTCATCGCGGTTTATTAAGTAGTATAAGATCCTGACATTTCAGAGCTTTACAGCTACCATGGTCAGGGGTGGTTTGGCACGACAAATGTTAATCATACAAGTCATTAAAAGTACCCGAAGATTTTATAGTTAATTTGTTGTTCTGATTAACACAAAAAGCGCTTTTTTATAATGCAGCAGGTTGGCAATGAGGTGTTACGTTTGTAAACATAGTCAAGTCAAAATCCAAATTTTGACTTGACTGTGTATATATTTAGGTCCCACGCAAAAGGAGGTCAACATCTCCATTGAAATATGATGTTTTTTTAATTTCAATATTTTCACGGATCATCCTTGGCGGGAAGCTGTGATCTTCCGCGAGGATTTGTGCTTTATGAAGTCTAATGTAATGTCAAGGGCCAACCTCTGTGTGTTCGCAGACAGCAGATTTTTTAACGCGACGGTGTTTGATTCTGCTATATATTCTTTGGCGTGAGTAAAAGCTTCTGGGACCTAAAAGCTTCAGAGCTGAAGCTTCTGAAACGTCGGGATAGTAAAATACTTAACAAACAGCGATAAAATTCGCATAAACCTAAGAAATCATTATGGCAAACATTCACTTATTTACATTTAAAATGATATATAAAAATTATAAATTCATGAAAATGATGATTCCATATCATGATAATGAGAAAATTTATGACGGATTTACTTTTATAAAAAATTTTGCATGTCAATTTGCATTTATTTTAATTCTAAACTTGATTCTGGTGGTTCATAACGATCAAAACGTTTAAGGAAATGTTATATAGCCTACGTTCATCACAAGTAATGTAGTATTATAATGGTAAAGTAATTTAGTATTATAATGGTAAAATAATTTTTCAAATCGTTCCGCTAATTTCGTAACCTATTCAATGCAAAGAGACAAATAAATGTTTCTTCTTTATGATATTAGTATAGAAAAAGATATAGTAATAGACTGGTTGTCCCGATACACGTTGCACTGCCATAAGGATTTGCTGTCATGGTAACGTCATGGTATGATGTTAAGTGGGCGAACCGTCAAACCGGCCAACTTACTCAGCAACGTTGAGATTTTCCAACCCATTTTTAATGACTTATCTACAGTATTTTTTACATATTCTAAGACACAAGCCTTTTTCTGATCATGCAGACATCTTTAAGTTATGCGCTTAGATACGTTTGAGGGGTTCTGGGCATTTCTATTTACATACGATTTGAAGTATTAATAGATAATAGAATATAAAATAGAACATTCAAAAGAAACAGTTTATCACTTGGAGCGGACACAAAGAGTTCCGATCCTTCACCTGCTTCAGCGTACTTGATGAGAACAGCTGCAGCTCGAAACGAATAAAATTTGCTCTCATCTAAGACAGGGGCTAGCCGGATTGGGTTTGGCTTTGTGGAGATTGCATTTAAATGCGTTTACGTAATATTACATCAGTAATATCGCCAGCCATCTTGAATAGACCGCAAGGGCTAATTTATAAATGTACAGCGATGAATATATTACATATGTATGTAATTATTAAGAGATAGTGCGGTGCTGTATTGCAGCCCGATAACGGCCGGCACGACCGCGGAAATATCTCTCGCTTACATAATGCCCCCGCAAAGTGACTGCTATGCCTGTCGCGTACCATGGGGTTTGTGACTATTAGGTGGAGAAGGTGGGCAATGCATAACAATCAACCATGCAGCTGTAATGGGGCATCGAAGTTACCCCTGCCTTAGTACCGACAAGATTAAAGCTCATTTAATCCATCTGATCCCGTCAATATGGGACTGGAATTGATATCTCTTACCCACAATGGAGAAAGCGAACCATCTCCAAGTTTAATATTATCTTCGACGAATGCCACGGCATAATAAATATAAATTTCCGAATGTAACCGCCAAACTATATTAAAACTCCCATTATCACTGAAAGGTCTACCATCTATCACAACTAATCTCTATCGCTATTAAAATGCAATCAACCGTCTAAAGTCGCTCAAACTTTGCGCGAAATTCGCAGAAATGGGAGAAGGCAGGCCGAAATTCTATAAAAATACAGCGCAAATGGAAAACTTTGTGGAACTTATACCTGCAGTTGAAATAGGAATAATGAATTCATTTTGGATGCTCAGTAACGTTAGCGCAGACTGTAGGCAGGATGTGTACTTTACTTTTATATGAATACTGCCTGAAGTACTATCGATTTTGCCATTTCTTTTGGGTTTCTGTACTATCAAACTGATAATTATTTTTCATATGTATATAAAATTACTTGATATGAACTCAAAACATGACGAATAACAATATATTAATGTCAACGCGTTTGTGTGCGAAAGCTGTGTACCCACTAGAGAAAAGTCTCAAAATTGATATTATTGTATGTTTGTGCATGTAATGTTTTTAATAATTAATAAGTGTTTATAATATTTTAATTTTTTGAGTGTCGTATGTTGGATCATGTGTAGGTGTAGGTATGACCTATCTATACTGTGTGCTACCACCTGCGGACATGATATGAAAGAGAAATACTGGTGGTCTTGAAAATCGGTGTTAGGGATTTTAGCCCTAACTTAATCCGAGGACTCACCTTTTTGTGAGACACGCTTTGTCATTTGTGATTTGTATTTTAATTATGTTTTGATTTTATTTCTCTTTTTTTTATTTTACTTTTTTTTTGTGTGTAAGTTTAATGTTCATGTTGTGTAGTGTGTTTGCACAAATAAATTGTTTTCATTTATTTATATTTATTTTGGGACTGAAAATTATGAATGCATTACTAATGTCAGTAACATTTGTAACAAGAATGACAACAGTCCGCACTTGCTTAAAGCCATTAACTAACGGCTACGTTACTTTTTACTGCGGTCCAATTGAATAAGCTTTAACTTTGTCTACCATTTTCTTTTTGCGCTTGAGGCTTAACAGATTAACTTTTTTAGTACTGCAACAGTATTTGTAGTCGTACTTTTATTAAAAGGCCGAAGTTCCGCTGGATTCAGGAATTACAGCTTTAGATCGACATGTTCGTGAACCATCCAATCTTTAATCTTGTCATGTGCAACACTAGCACGTAATCAATTCTTGCCGATTTTATTCTTATTTATTAACTCGGATATATTTATGTTACTGTGATTGTTTGTTTTATGTTTGAAGTTTAATAACAGAGTATGAGCAAAGCTCCACTAAGTAGCGTTATAACCATTACTTGTTATCTATACTAATACTATAAAGCTGAAGAATTTGTTTATTTGAACGCCATATCAACTACAGTGCCGAATTTGAAAATTATTTTTCTGTTGCATAGTCTAGTTATCAACGAAAGCTATGCGCTATATACAATGAAGCCACGAGTAACAGAACCGGAGTTACGTAGTACATATTTTGCCGTACTTATCTCAGATGCCGGTAAACATAAAAAATAAGTACTTAAATTAAAAATAATATTCCGCTGGTGGTGCTAAATTGACCCTAACGTGGACACTCATATTACCTGACCAACACATTTAATAAAAGTGATAGGCAAGTTCATAAAATTGTTTATCCATAGTGTGCGTTGGCTCTGAAGAAGACTTCACAAGTACATTATGCTAAGCAAATGTGCTGTTAGCTTACCTTTCACAGTCTAACACCTAAATTCAAAGTATTATCTAGTTTGTTCCATAATACATCCATTGATTCCTTGATAATAACATTTTGTAGCAATAAATATTATCAGAATTCAATTCCGACCATCTCCAAGATTAACGCTTTTAAAAACCACTTCATCATCATCATCGGCCAGACATATGGTTCCTATATAAAGCGTCCATTGGTCACTCTTAAAGCCCCTCCGGTTTGAAATATTGATGTTTACTTCTTCGTGTAACCAAATAACACTAACATGAGAGTACATACGATTCCCCTTTCACGACGTATCTAGTCATTTCGAAGTTAATGTGAATGAAAAATAAAACAGCGAAAACATTTCGCACGGCTCCCAGGGATTTGCACTAAATTTTTTCACTTAAGTTGAAAATGAAGCGACGAGCCGACTTAATGAGTTCCCCGGCACCGGATAGAACGAGGTCGTTTCCCAAATAAAACTAGACATGAGGCTAGTGATGTCACTATAGTGACACGACTTAGATAAAATCTATTTTACTTTATCGAAATTACCCTTACCTATAAATACGTTCATATATTTTTCGAAAGCATCACTAACAATCAGCGATGACTTGATGGCTGTCCCATTTTGAGTTTTCAAAGAACCTTGCCTCGTTGGGCTAGACAACGCATTGCATACGCGGATGATACTGGGCATGAGTTATAGACTCCATGAAAAAATTAAACAGACTTTCAGCAGTAGCTTCGTTTCAAAGATATATAGATATCCAACAACTGTCCTATTTTTGTCAATTATGGTAGCTAACATATAACTAATTGCGGTAAACAAGTTTCATTAGAATTTGTTCATTTTTTTTGTCACGTTTGTCAAAAAATATATACAATTTCTCCAAAGTTTTCTTACTGTTTAGTTTCCTTCTTCCCCAATTTGCAATAAAAATATTATGTGGATCCCATTTTATATTATGTAAAATATGATGCAATGGCCATGTTGAATTGCAGACAAAATATTCCGTTTCATATGGCTAGTGAGTTACCGTGGCTCATTTGTGAGGAGGAGTGTGACATATCTGTATAACAATTATATATATGGCGATAGGCAGTGCCAGTTCAGGCAGTCACCAAAGAGTTCTGACTATCGTTTTTCCGAAATAAATAATAAAAATTATATACTCTCGAGTTGTCCGTAACATGTGAGCACATCACTAGCAAAAGAGAACACGATTTCAAATACAAATTGCTACATTAACGAAAATTTCACTTTGACGCTGCATTGGCTTACACGACTGACACTATGAAATTTGATTTCTTTTGCTTTTCTATGAAAGTCTTTGAGGTAATGTCAGAAGTGCTTCAGCCGTTTCGGTGCTTTTAAAGGTGTATATTTTTATTAGTCGATTCCTTTCGATTTTTTTCATGTACAAATCTTTATCGTTGGTGGCACAATGTTACTAAAACAATGTATAAAATGTTTGTTTTCTTAAACATATTTCTTATCTATACATTTGTGGCTTTAACTGCTCGTTTGTCCTCCTATAATATAAAAAAACAAATATCCGGACATGACCAGATTGTAATCTTTTGCTAATTGGCTACGGAACCTTAAACGAATGCGGAAATTAAACACTCTCATCATACTTAATTGAGTACTGGCATTGTATCATAATAACTCTTTATTAAAAAAAAGCATAAATTGCACACAAACAGTTTTAAACCAGTATCAAAGTTTTTAACAATATTGGAATGAACCTCTAGAATAATAATTTACCACTTTTGTGTCTCTACGTATTTTAATTATGATCAAATATTATTATTAATCAATTGGAACGAATATCGTTCAAATTACAAAGACATATTAATGCAAACAAAAATATATTTCAAATTAAGCTAAAACAGCAGTGTCCTGTAATAAATAAAAAATGTTTCCCAACGTTTTTACGTTTAAACGGGATGTCCGGACGTGACGTCATATATTACCTACATTCGGAACACTATTTCCGGTGCGACATATTGCATCGAAACATGATCCAAAATCTGGATATATCCATTTGTGTAAAAAACATATTTATAACACGAAATAAAATATTCAATATTACGTTTTATATATGCGACGGTAATGATAAATTAAATATGAATCATATTTTTTTAACACGCGAACAGGAAAAAGTATTGTTTTCGTAACATTTTCTTAATTTTTTTATATGTCATTTTTAGGGTTCCGTAACCAAAAGGAAAAATGGAACCTCTATAATTTCGTCAAGTACGTCTGCTCGTTCGCCTTTCCATCCGTCCGCCTGTCCGTATATCACAGATGTTTTACTCGATTATACAGTTCTTCCTAAATGGCACAAGAAATGTTAGAGATATTCGTTTCTAAAGCGAAAAAAAAGTAAATTTCAAAATTTTTAACCTGTAATTTTTCAACTGGCGACAGGAAAATTAAAAAATAAGGATTATATAATTTAATAGAAACTTCAAACTATAAGTAGCTTGAACAAAATCAAACTGGTAGCTTCAGAGATATACGATTTTTGTTTGCTGCTACGGATGCCTCCATGGAGGAGCCAACTCACACTTACCCTGTTTTTAAAATACACTCGAATCAGGCCGAATTTACTTAGTTTACATAACGTGAAATGATGGCTATACACCTAAACTTTCCCTGAGTATGGATGGTCCGTTAAAGAAAATGCTGTTTGCCCTGTATGCAATATAAAAAGAAAACACATTTGTCTGAGTGTTTTAATGGCCAAGGGGCTTTAACATGTTGATTACTACCAAACAGTGTGACAGAAATTTTATCTCATTAAAAACAAATCTGAAGTTAGCGCGAAACTAATATCTCTAATTTGAAATAATGCAAATGTACATGAAGTTCGTCAGTGTATAATACTGACACACCGTCCCCTTTACAAGCGCTAACCGCATTCGCAAACGAGACGCTTTCGCCCCAAACATTCAGCTTTAAGCTCTATTATATAATGCGATTGTGCTTTTATCAACATCTCCCGGGAAACACTATTCGTGCTTAATTATGTTTTATAACTCTTGTTTTTAAATGTTAACTTTTAATTGCTTGAGAGCACGCACAATTTAAGTTTAATTTTGTCTCCGGAGATTTATACGAGAAATGTTCAGTGCAAAAGTCTAGCTGCGAACAAAGTGTCCAATTAAATATGTATTGGTAGTGTCATTCTATATCTTTATGCTATGATATGTGCGCATGTACGCTTCACTGCTATGTTACACAGGAGACTCTACATAATAGAGCTATAATATGTGTAAATATTTTCTCTAAAACACACGGGCACATATTAAAAATTAATAGGATTTTAAAAGTCTTTTTAACATTATTTCTAAATGTACATACATAGCTTGGAGTGATGGAGAAATCTAACTTCTAAGTCATTGCAAATTAATAATTATGCTCATTATGTCTTTAGAAACTCGCACTTTGTATGCCATTTCAAATTCTAATCAAACAATTCAACAGAAAGCAATGTCATGTAGTATAAGAAAGGCAGGGATAAGATAAAATTAACAATATAATTTAATTTTTTTTTATTTCAAAGTTTCGTGGGAAGTTTATTTTAGTGAACACAGATAGACCGCCTAGGTCATCACGAGGTTACTCATATATAACGAGACTCGGGGGTCAAGTGGTTAGCGCTTCAAGCTTCCATACCGGTTGTCTAGGTTCAATCTCCGCCAAGTACATGAGGTTTCCTAACTTAAGTATATTTTCTGAATACTTCTATGGTGAAAGGAAAGAGTAAATTGCGCGGTAACCAAATTTCAGGAATTCGAATACAGTTATTCGAATTCGAAATATTCTTGGATTGCATTTACTTTCCCTTTTTGGGTTGGCAGCGCAGTAAATGGCGGTTGCTTTGTATAAAAACTGGCTTCCATATCAAGTCTCTTAGATCCTCTGTAGCTGACCCCGATATCATCTGATATAGAATGGGGTTAAGGTTGGGTCCAAAAGGAAGTCAGGATACATCCATAATACCATGCAGCTGATAATTTATTTTGCATGTTTGAGACGCAAATTAACGAAATAAAAATTCCAAGGAAATTCAGGACACAAATGTTAAAATTTATTCACAATTGTAAGTAATAGCATGCAGCAATCTACTTAGTTAGGTGCATGAATATGCTTGCATTTATTTGCACTTATTATTTTCTTACTTTACGAGTATATTTTTTATTTTTCTACAATCTTTGGAAATTAAGACTTAATTTTTTATAGGTGGTGTCCCCGCATACTTGGGTCTCCGTGTCACTCTCTGACAGCAACCTTTCTTAGAAATGCACAACGGGAGCAATGAGGAAGATCGTAGAAGACATGAATTAAGAAAACGACACCGAAGAACTTTTCTATGTATGTCCCTCCTGCAATAGCCGGTCCGGGCGGTCGTGAGTAGTATATTTTAGTTACATACGTGTTTATAGAAAAAGGACATTTCTTATAGTATAGGGGAACAAACGAGAAATCGGAGGCCTTCTACAACTACTGATGGCCATAAACATCTGCGTAATTACTATGTAAATGCGTTGCCCTCCTTTTCACCTCGCGACATCTTAGATGTCACTTTGCAGTTGTAGCAAGTGATCCAGAGGTACCTACCCAGCCGTGCCGGCTCAATTCCGCTGCAATACAGCATGACACTACCTCTTACTAAAATATGTTTATCAACGTAACAAATGATTACAAAGGAGGATTTATCTAAAATCAAACATGAAATCCATGGGAACATAATAATGTCATCGACTTAAAACAGGGTTCGTAAATATAATTCCAAATGTCAAATACAAACGAAGAATGAATGCTAATCCTACAAGTAAAACAAGTTTAAAAGGTGGATATCAATCAGCTTCTATTATAGAACGATGCTTGTTTTTTTTTCTGTTAAATTCACGTAAGCAGTACTTCTAGACTTCCAGTCTAGGGAAGTTGAATATGATTTGTATTCCTTGGATACGTTGTTTGGTTTGAAAATAGTAAGATGTTCCAGTCACGTAGCCGTGAGCCCCGGAGCACAGGTGTATATGGACAGTGATCAGGGAGAGGCTTCCTCTAGGAGTTTTTATATTAAATATTCAAGTAAGTATAAAATACGTCTCTGCCTTTCGTTAATATTTCCTGTTAAGTTCAGGGGTGTGTACAGTCAATTAGATTTAATTGAATTAATTGAATTTGGTAAAGAGTTACAGTTAAAAGAATGACACTGAATTTTAGGATTGAAAGTTTAGAAGAAGTAAAAGCACCTGCCTGTCCATGTATATATCAAGAAAACCCGAAGAGTATTTGTTCGGTACCTGTAATCATGAAATATGTGAAAAAAAAAAAACCAATGGTTTGACTCAAAATAGGCCATTGAAAAGTTTGGTTTTCTGTTAATTAATTTAATACTATTAACACAATATGGACTACCTCCTGTTCTAATTAACTCCAATCGTCTTCCTTTGCTAAAAGGTAGATTTTTATCTTTTCGCTTACTTTTTGGGAAGAAAAATCTCAGTGCATGTAAGCATTAGATGACAGATGTAGTACTTCTCGATAGCCCAAAGTAAATACACGCCCAATGATGAGACGCATCGTTAAATTTGTTTTTATTATTTGATATTTTTAAATCAAATCATATATGTAGTTTTGTAACATCATAATACACTTGTTGAAAACTGAAAGTAGTTATGTTGTAATACGCGTAGAGCTGCTACGGCGTAGCTCGTAGACATTAAACACAAGTTATTTCATTAGGTACTCTGGGCTGCCAGTTCGTAATAGTGATTAAACTCATGTAAAATATATTGAAAGTTTGTCATAAAGATTACAGCAGATTCAGCCCATCCACTATTGACGAGCTTAGAACTTCGCGTAATGTGTTCGTTATAGTAAGCCTCGACTTTGTCCACGAAATAAGTATACTGCAAGCTAATAAATTTTGGTATAAAATTATGAGTGAAATTAAAGCCATGGCAAAATCAACACTTCAGAAAATAAGCTACAAGGGAATGAGATGTTTGTAGTTGTTCTCGTTGATGATACTACAGAAAGTTAAACACCACAAATGTTACTATAAAAATATCATATCACCGAAGAAACATCTTTTACACTTATTGTTCTATGTAACAGTCTCCTGGTATAGTTCACTATGTTCTCAGTAGTCCCGGGATTCAAAAAAGTGATATAAGGATTTTTCATTTTGTAGTAACATGCCGAGGTCAGGAAGTAGTTTTACACCCCTGTGCCTCGGAGTTAACTTTTAGTCTTTGGCCCCACGCCTGCTTTATGTGTGGGGTTGTGTCGGATTGCCGTCCCAGTGGGATAGGACAACTGAGAAATATGGAATGCAATGTGTTCTGCGCAAATACTTGTGCACTAGAACATGTCCCACGCAGAGTTGTTCAGATGATAACGCAGAGTGCTCTTTATAATGGAGCACGCAGTGGCCGAAATTCGGCTAGGCCGACAGTATTGTTATTATTCTATAAAAAATATAAATCGTAAAATTGTTGCTAGAAAACTCAATTGTACATCAAGTAATGATAACTAGATCAAGGTAACATGGAGTCAAATAAGTTACAAGCTAAATGATAATTATAAGAACTAGTGCTATCTGTTATAGTATTGAAGCCAAATCATTTTTTTAACGGACCAAATATTGGAGTTGTTGGCGGTGTCATGTGAGATGTACTTGCCTGGTCGTGTTGGCCCAATTCAGCTGGAATGCAGCATGTACCCACATCTTACTCCTTTATAGTGATAAATGATAGACCGGGGACATAGTAATAGACTGGGTTGCAATAAATCACACCAATCACATTCTTATTCTATGGCTATAGGTCCATCCCAGCTTCGCGTGGATACTTTACAAAATATGATGAAAACTCATTGATTTGCAACAATACAAAAATTATAAATTTTAATTTCGGCCACGTAAACATTACAAGTTACAATGACAACAAATTCAACTTATAACAGGATGATAACGTCTGTCGAAACAGCAAGTTGTCTATAAATTCTGCAGCTGAAATAAGGATATAATTTTTGATAATTATTCCTAAGGTTTACGCAAACGTTACACATTATAATAAAGCTGTTTTAACGGCTTTTATAATAAAAATAAAACTTTTTAAAAATAACGGCGGTTTATTAAGTATTTCACAATCCCGACGTTTCAGAATATCCGATTTGACAAATTATTAAAGATAACCGAATATTTTTATAATAATGATTAAATTTTTTATTATAATGATTTACTTTAATTTTTTTCCACCTCTAGTTACATTGGATGGCAATTTTGATACTACTCTCTAACGTTTAAGAATGTTTATATTAGCCTGTGTTCATCAGAGGTAGCGCTGGATTTTCAAATCGCTCCAGTAACCTGCTGGAGCCTATTCTATGTAAATTCGAAACAATCAAACAGTCCATTTTTTCCCCTTTATATTATTCAATATATAATCGACGCTGACGATGTTTGTGTGAATAATCTCTCGATGTCTTTCGTGGTGCGCAGAAACAAATGCTTTAATCTTCTCTTTCAGAAATATGACCCAAAAGCAAGTTGGCGTCCGCAAAACCATTACATCATATTAAGAGTTGTCGCGGAACGCAAAGTGCACGGACTTTATTTTTCACAGAGCTCTGAAAATGTTTTCCCTAAGACTGTGCTAGTTTGAGAAAATCCAATGTTTTCTTTGTTAAAATGGTGCTAGTATTTTGGCTTCGCATGTTGCTCTTCTATAGTTATGGATGGCAGAAGAGCAGACGGGGCCTCTTGGTGATTGATGGCCGACGTTCATGATCTTCAATGAGCTACATGAAATACAAAAACCGCACGAAAGGTGCCAGCAGCAAAAATATGTTACATCATTATCAGTAGTTTACTATCTTGCAGACATTGGTGTAAAATGAACTTTCACATACAATTATGTAGAACAGCATATTCTACATGTACGCTGATGTAAAATCAGCTGTGTACATATGTAAATACGCTGACGATATCATCAGCTCAATGTAGAATGTATGTTTATGCCATTTAGGCGAAACTTTTAGGTTTTAAGTCATTTTTTCTTTCTAGAGACATCAATGTACTAAATAAAAAAAGACAGTCGGTTATTGTTTTTCTAGTATTAGTCTATTTTTAAACATTTCTAAGTTCCCTGCTGCCTTGATCGGCTGAAACTACTAACTAAATTATAATATATTTTTTTTTATTTAGTTATAATAATAATGAGGTCTTTCCACGACTACCGACGCCCATGAACCGTTGCCTTCCTTTTCTAACCCCCTCCAATTTGCCCTGTACTAGGTATATTAAAATACATTTTTGGCAGTCGGTGCAGCAGCAGGGTGTGCTCATGGTACATGATAGTGCCGAATGCCCACAAGTACCACCGCGAGTGCCATCAGTGCGATCTTTGTGTGGTACCGCGGAACTACAATTCATCATGGCACCTCGACGGCTAGCCAGTTCCCTTAACGGACCGACGCCGCCTCACACTCTTGTTATAAGAGCCTTGAACCATGGTGGTGAGTCGGGTTTTACCACAATTAATTAGTTATAATATTATACCAAAAACATTAGGCTCTGTAAACTACGGTATAAGCATCTGTGCTAACCCAGAGACAAGCACTTCCCTGCTTACGCATGCAATACTATTAACAGTTATTCTAATGTGATGTGGTCTGACCACAGGCGTATGACCGCCGTCGATACAAATTGTATTGGGTGTTGCCTGTGAACAAAATTCCGCATATTGGAACTTCCAATAATGCATATCAGTGTTAATTTATCTTATGTAAGAGGTAGTGAATAAACCCCTAGTGTCTAAACGCCCCATTGAAGGGAAGTAAGAATGGAGTACAACGCATCTGCATGACCGTAATGCGGATATCTATGCGCGTGGGTAGTAAAAAGGCTCAGATTTCTCGTTTGTTCCTCTATACAATTAAAGGCAATATAGCCCAAAACGCACAACGGCGCAATGAAAAACCAGGACATTTTAAAATATGGGTTTCTTATCAAATCGGCTTTCGGATTTATATCATTCTAGCAGTCCATCTGACTTTTCTTTGTTCCAGGAAAGACCAAGCATGACATACCATGATTAAATGAATCGGTTACTGTATGGTTGTCAATAATAATAATAAATAATCAATGTTTTTTTATTGTATAACAGGATAAACAAGCAATCGGAGGCATTTGAAGACTAACGACGCTCTACAGTATCCGCTCCTGCAATATGCATATATGCATGTGCTGAACGAGGGGAACGCATGTCCGTTGCGTAGCCGCAGAAGCAACGCATATTCGTTGCCTTGCCGCCGCAGCAACACATCTTCGTTACCTAGCCACAGCAGCGACGCATATTCGTTGCCTAGCCGCAGCAGCAACGCATATTCGTTGCCTAGCCGCAGCAGCGACGCATATTCGTTGCCTAGCCGCAGCAGCAACGTAGCCGTAGCACCGAAGGCTTACTGGGCTCTTATGTTATCTACCTGTCGGCTGTTATTTTTCTAACATGCTTGGTCCACCACTCGTTCCCAATTCTACTTCTGTGTCACCTGGACCCCAATAAATTTTTTGGGTCTATTTGGGATTAGAACCAGGGACCTCAACGTCTGTAGTTGAGCATATTTACCACTAGACCACAAGGTAGCTGTAACGCTGCTTTAATAATATAAATGACGTTATTATCGTTTGGCAACATTGAACCTAGACTCATTCAGGGGGTAATGAAAAACCAATATGATCATTAACGATGAAAGTTTAAACGCGTTATGAGAGCTACGAGCAAACCTCTATTTAGTTCATTATAATTTTAATTACTATTTACATTTTACACATTCAAATCTTATAATAATAATGTTATATAGTTGTATGACTAAGTGTATACTTATTAACACTAAAATAGCTCTAATTGTATACTTAGCGATTTTAGTGTTCCTTTTTCTATGGCTCTTCATAAGTACTATTAAATAGTCTTCATTGTCTTTCCTGCTTTTATATAAGTTATTATTTACTGTTAGTACTTTGTGCAAACGAGCAATTGAAACCCTTCTAGGACTACCGACACCCATGAATCATCTGCATAATTGCCTTATCGATCCGTCGCCCTCCTTACCTTTTCCCCCACCCAATGGGACACCGGCTACTCACAACCGCATGAAACGTGTCACAGAAGATGTCACTTTACGTCATATGAGCGAGAGGCACCTCCTCTGTATGCCGTCCGAATTCCGCTGCAATGGATCACGACATCCCTTACTAATCCTCCAATATATTTCTGTCATTCCTACTTAATATTTACACTCGGCTTATTACTCATAACCAACTCAAATTGGCTTTTAAGAACTCACCTGTTCTTGAGAAATAGGTCAGGCTTTAGTGTTTATAGAAAGAGCCGAAGTGATCCTTATATCCCAGCTGGTAATTAACAGGATTGCATATTGAGCTCCTATTGCCGTGCGACGTGTAGATACGATCTATATTGACACAGATTACTAAACAGTTCACAGATTATTAAATAAATGAGAAAAGATTTAAAAAAATCTTAGATTTATGGTCAAGAGGATATACGTTGTAGTGAGGAAAAATATAGTTTGTATACTTTTCTCACTACAACACTGTATGCAGTTTTTTCTCTCAAGCGTGAAAACGAAGATTTAATCGAAAGTAAACTTTTGATATATGTCGTTTGATTGTTTGCACTGAGGCTTCTTAAATACTGGTTCAAATTGAAAAATTCTTTCACGACTAGAAACCATAAAACGTTTGGTCATTATGAAACTTCGATAAAGTTATGAATGAGAAATATCAAAGTAAATCCTTATTTCACTGTAAAAAATATTAACAACTGTCTGTCGCGACGCACGGTACTCTATCATAAATTTCATTTATTGTCATTACCATGTTATTTAATCGTAATACCTGTTATCATTAAATACATAACCTACCATAAATTTATCATTTTTACTTTTTTCTTAATCAATGAATTTCTGCCATATTTTGTAATATATCCGTGCGAAGCTGGTAGGGACTGTTAGTATTATATCTTATTCTCAATATTTATATTTCAATTCCTATTATTTAAATAAAGTCCGGCAGCGGTGGCCATCTCATTTAAAACAACTACTCCGTGGAACTGTAGTGGCAAATGCAAAAGCATCACCTACAATAGTAGGTCCCTCGGAAGGGACATAATACGGAGTCTCCAAAAATTTAAGAGAAAGTCCATGATGATAATGAAATGTAATAAAGAAATAATTCTCAGCGGCCACACTCTCCTGATGGTCGCATTCCTCTCATTTCCCAAATAAATAATTATGTAAAAAAATAAATTTTTCGTTATATAAATGCAATATGGAGTTTAATAAAACGGCACAAATTCAAACAGAATTAATTCAATTCCGTGAAGTAGCGTAGTATCAATCATACTTGTCCACTCGCCCCCGGGGGCGACTACTATATTTGATGCTGTATGCTAATTATACAGGGGAACATAGAGATACGTGCACTAGATGAGTAAAAGTTAGTGCGATGCTGGATCCCACCCGAATCAGGCTGACAGTGGACACCACTCACTCATAGGTATTTACCCTAAGTGATGGTGTCTTCGCAGTTTTTTGTGTCATTGGGAGTTTCCAGTGGCCCATTGGAGGAGAGGCAGGAAACAAGGCACATCACATTTGCAAAATAATTATGCGATGGTGACGGTGTCGGTAATCATAAAAAACTCCGTTAAGTTTGTTCCCCTATGCTATTACAAGGAATAGGATGTTGTTTGTATACGGCATCAGAGAGTAATCGAGAACTTGGAGTATTTTTGTAGCTAAAAAGTGTTCCCTTTCAACATAAAAGTTTTCACATAAAGGCATTTATTTAACGGTTTTATTTGAAAAAGTTTTGCTCCGTTTCATTGTTTGTCCGTCTTTCATAAAAATATTGTGAAATTTTATTCATCCATTTCATTCTGCCGATTCTCATACACAACGGATGTTCATTGAATTCCTTTTACAGTTAACAGTTTAACAAAAACAACACACCTTCACTCAATATTAAAACATTTTTGAGTCAAATAGGAAAAGACGGAATAAATATATTTCCAGGTGTTATCTATGTACTGGTGTATAAAGAATGGTCACCGAAACGTTGTTGAACAAAACGCCGATAGCCTGATAATAATTCGCATCCCACTTATTTTTTTACCGACCCCATGAACATCCGCATAATTACAATGCCGATGCGTTGCTCTTCCTTCCTCCTTAATAGGGATAAAATAATGAAACTTTATTTATATGAAATGAGACATGAACACACTGTATAGGTACGTATTGTCACCCTTGGAGTAGGACTCAAAGAATAAATTTTAATTTAGGACCATCGAATCTGTTGTAACAGATCACTGGTCGCACCTAACTGCCGTTATATTTAACCTGTAAATAATTAATTTGAATTTAACTTCTTTTCTTTCTATAAGCAAATATAATAATATCTTATCTTTATAAATATATATTACCAGCAGTCCAATTGTACTTTGTAACTTCGTACTGAGACCGGCATTGCATGCATTTAGGTATGTGAGAAATTGTGGGCTCAATTATATTTTCCCTCCTTGATTTTGAAGAGTTTTTTTGAGTAAAAAACGTTTTTAAAATATGTTTACTGTATATGTTATATTCTTGTTCTTCGTATGTAATATACACTTCTTTTGGAGCGTTAGGGAAAAATGATGTGAGGATTTCTTAGGCGCGCACGCAGTGACGATAAACGGACAGCCCTTGAGTACAGCTATAGTTAACATTTTAGCTTTTCAAAAAAGCTGTCATAACGCATTATATTAAAACTTTCAATGTATGAAATACTTTTTGATACTGTTAATGTATTTTTTCAACAATCGTAGAATAAGGCGAAAGATAAATATTTTATTGATGTCTTAAGTTTAAGCGAATATAAACATTTTATTGTATTTTTCTTGAAAACAAATATAGCTGCTATCGTGTATAAGTACACTTTCTTCCTTTTTTACTTTTTGTAGTATTCTTTTTTATATGTTAACATCGTGACATGTGCCACTCGGCTTTTTCAGCATTCCGCTGGGGAACTGGTGTGAAAACGTGTTGTGGTTGTTCTTGTTGTTAGTTGGCTACACTTCCAGTGAATATACATGTATGTAGTTTGTGTAGCCTAGTGCGGGTAAGCAGAATATTCGTTATATAGTATACAAACAGTACTAGGTAATATAGGCTGTAGATTACGGCGTGCATGCGACACGCCAAAGAAAAATTACCCCTTTTTTTTACATGACCTAACAGTACGTATAACTATTGGAACTGTGCATTGAGCAATTTGTTTGATTACACTATATTATACCTGACTTACAATGTATGAATGACATGTAAATAGTATGTTACCTGCAGACTGAAACGGTCATTATTGTACTTAATTGATATAACTACGAGGTTTTTTGTTGAGCATTTATGAGGCATATGCATGCAAGTGCAAAAGCTCGGTATCATACTATATTCAAGTTTTAAAATAAGTCTAATTTCGAAAGTATAATGAAAAGTGTTTTTAGGAGTTAGTGCCGCACGCATTGCAGCTGAATCGGGAATTACATCTCGCTCACAATATACTGCCGTAAAGCTACGGCAGTGTATGAGTATTTGGTAGCCCACGTAGGGCGAAAGAAATAGGAGGGCAACGCATCTTCATAATATCTATTTGGATGTTTAATGGGCACCAAGAAGCACCAGACTGATATATAAAAAAAAATCTAGGTACTTATGAAATGATCGAAGATTGACCGTCTCGGCATTGAATGTCCAGCAGTGGACCAATAAGGGCTCATAATAATGATGATGACGGTGACTTCTGAACTGAGTTCAGAAGTTACCATCATTTTGGTGTTCATTGAAGGAGCTCAATGAACACCAAAACGAATGATCCTGATACTTCTAGCCAGTATGGACTGGCTACGAGTTTGACGTTATCAGAAGAAACAAGCTAAAACAATAATTAAATCATAACTCGCCGCAGGCAGGTAATAAACCACTGAAAATATTTCGCAATAGTCGCGCCGAGACGATAAAAAATTAGTTCAGTGACTGTGACAAAGTGAGTGCTATTTGTATTTAGTACGGCGGGGCGCGGCGTACGCCTGTAGTCCAGTTAACGCTAGCGGCCACGTGAAAAATATATGTGCCAACTACTCTCATCCCGCTCGACCTTATTTCACTACTATGTATGATATGCGAACATGTTCCAGGCTACCTTATCTGGTGTAGCATGCAGCATCCACATCATGGTTGAAGCCTTGTCGTGGCGGTGGGGCTCAGTAGCCTGGGAAGAACCCAGACACTTTGGTAGAAGACAACTGAACCCAGCTAGCTGCCTTTGTACCACTCTATAAGAATAGTGGCCTAAAGAGCAGGATGAAAAGGTTGCACCCTTCACCACCTGCCTCACCCAGGGCCGGTCGTGGAGCGTAAGTGCGTTTCCCCGCGTCAATAACTAAAAGGTACATGCAAAGTCTAAGTTTCTAATCCAAACTTCAAAGACAAGGATACCGATAGTAACAAAATGAATTCTTTAGCATCATAAATATAATAATTACAAAATACTACTTAAGAGTCAAGGAACACAGTGACCTTAACATTAGGGTTAAAGATTTAGACAGATGTTCGGTACAATTTTAAATATTTTATTACATTAATATCAATGACCAAGTTATGTCCTCCTTAAGTCACACTAATCTAGACGGCGTAAGCTTGATATAAGTTGTCCAAATTCTTACATTTTTTTGATCGAAAACTGAAACATACAATTATTGTATAGGTTTATATTTGATCGTATGAGGAGCAAATATTGTTATCGGCTGGTGTGTACTATGTAACATGTATAAGCGTATCGTTAAAATACCCAAATATATGAACTTAATAGTAGAATACACACCTTTCCTCACAGCCATCTTGTTAAAAATGATAATAATAATAAAAATAATAATGTTCTCCTAGCCGAATTTCGGCCACGGCGGCTTTCCCTAAAGAGACTAGCTAATTGCGCAGGACATATTTTTGTTTTTAATAGTATAAGGGGAGAAACGAACAATCGTAGTCTTTCTACGACTAACGACGCTCATGAACATCAGCATAATTACTGTGCCGATGCCCTATTACTACCTCCCCCCCCCCCTCAATAGGCCAGTGCAAGTATTTGTACAGACACAAGTGCACCGCTATTCCCTCATGCTCTTATTCCGATGCAACTACAATCCGACATGTCCGGAGAGGAATCTGGCGCAGGACCTACGGCTTGCCGTCCACACCGAGGCACGACGTCCTCACCGTAACGTCGCCAACTTTCTGACTTCGGGCTGTTATGAGAAATTGTTATATCTCAATAATAAATTGTTTCGACCGGAACTCGAATCCAGGAACTCCCTACTGTGGTTGAACATTCTTAGAACTTGACTACGAGTCTGTCTAAAGAAATATCAATAGGGCCATTACTTATGACATGTACACATCTGTGGTAGACTATGTGCCTCTTTCACATCTGCGAGATCTACAATATGTTAGCGACAGTAGAGCCTTGAAAAAGAGCTATAAAACAAAGAAAAGGTTATAATTAAATGTCGCTTGAGTCTGAAACTGGCAGGATCCACGTCCCAACGATCCAGGATTAATGTCTCTGTCCGCACATCTCGAACCTCTCGCTCGTTACTTCTAACACATTTACAGTTTTCACTTGTTCATCGTTACTGAGTATTGGTGTGAAGATTTGAAGTGAGAATTTATCATACAAGAGCCTACAATATATATGCGCGAGTGTGGGGGAGTGTGCGTGAATTTTAACATGGTAGAAAATTGAAGTGAAACTACACAAGTAATATATTATTTAACAGTCTCTTGGTTACATGTTTCTTCACAAATATGTTCAACATGCAATTAAAAATTTTAAATCTAAAAAATCTATATATGTGTTTGTCTCAGATTAGATACTTATAATTTCCATTTATAAAACACTCGAGGGTTAAACATCAATTATCAGGTGTGTTTGTAAGGAATTGTCAGTTATGGGACCGTCCCCAAACAAAACAAGCACAAAACATATCATATGTATAATATACAAATATACATAATATAGATACAAACATATACATAGAGTTCTTCCGTTACTGAGGGACTGATTGACTGACAGACCGACAACACACACCAGAAAGTACTGTATCTAGAATCTAGAAATTTTAGATTAACATGTTATGATGTAAAATAAATATAAAAAAGTAGTAACAGCCATGATGTAAAATAAATATAAAAAAATATTATTTTTATGTGAACATAATAAATCGTTACATAACTCGTGTTAAAGAACTACCTTTTCTTGGCAAGGCTTCCTAGCACAAAAGGAGCACGGGAACTTTTCCTTCGATTGGTACATAATACGAAGATTGTTTGAAAGTTGAAAAACTCCACACAAGCGCACCTTCTCCGGACTGAGTAATGTCGCTTTGTGTCTTTTGTGCGATCCTCAAAGGAATTAACTCAGACGACTCCTTGCCGAGCGGCCACACACTAAGTCAGGTCACCTTTAACTTTATATACAAATAAAACTCCCCGAGGAACGGAGACCTTTTCATAGGAAATTTCTTATTAAGGAAAAAATAGTTCAAACCATATTTGTAGCTTCAAGTTGGAATTATTTGTCAAAGAAGATTACTCTGTTTGGCCGACGCCTCACGGCAACGCTAATGAAAAGAAATACATTTTTTTCCTACTTTCAAAATATTTTAAAACGAAACGAAATGAAATAAAATAAACTAAGACGTATACAGCGCTGAGACTACTTCTTAGTTACGGAAAAGGTAAAAATCTTGACTCGATTTCAGTATTTGAATATTTTTATTCAATTCTATGTCCTACATTTTATATTACGAGGAACTTTCTGAAATATACGCTGTAATTTTTTGTATGATCCGTATCCATAATTAGTCATATTTATAGTCAACTAGCGATCCGCCCCGGCTTCGACCGAGAACAACAGTGACAATTATGCCCTATGACATTCTTCGAGAATCGCTCTATTCATTGGTGAACTCGCACGAATATCCGTTCAGTAGATTTTGAACAGCTTACATACATAGGAATTTTGTGTTAGAGTAACTACAGATGTAACTTTTCTCATTTAATATTCTAACTTATTGAGACTCCTATATATTTTTTTATATACGTAATATAGATTTCGAAAAGGGCCAATGAAATGAAAAATGGGCAACCAGCTACTCACAAACCACATGAAACGTGACAGCATACCTGTCACTATAAGCCGGTATCAAGAGAGCGAGAGGTACCTCCCCGGTCGTACCGGGCCAATTCCACTGCAATACGCTGTGGCACGATAGTAAGATATAAGAATATAAGTATTTGTGGGTAGCCGGTGGCCCATTTTTCAGTTCATCAGACTTTTTTAAAATCCATATAAAGTATATCTAGAAAAAAATTATGGGTGTCTTACAAAAATATATGAAATATACAAAAATAATATAAAAGAGAAAAAAAGGGGCCGAGTGATTTTATCAGTAATGTATGAGTGCATTATTCATCAAAGTTAATTGGTATAATGCTCAATGAAAAGATAACATTGCTTTACGCGAAACTATTTGGATGTTTGATTAATTTTATTTATCAATATTGGTTAGTAATATGATTAGGTAGCATTTGCAGTTTATGAAATTTAATGTTGGTCTTTCTAATCATATACTATTAGACGTGGGACTATAATATTCAACCTCATACTACACATTGATTGCACACGATTGCAGTTACAATATTTTGTTATTGTTGTTAGTGTTTAGAAGTGTACGCTTTATACAGCACGAAGTGTATTTTTTTTTCTATTTTAAAATTTTATGTTTTAAAAATTATAATTTAGAATTTTAGAGCATATTATTTTAAATAATCACTAATTTTAATAACTTTACTTTTCTTGTGTCGTTCTACATTTATTGCAATTAAATAGTATTCATTTTATTTAGTAAACCAGTAGTCAAACTACTTGCCTGCCTTTTGTAGTGCACTAAGTGTATATTTCTATTTACAAATGATATGTTTTAAAATGTTCAATATAAAATTATTAATTTTAAAACGTATTACTTTAAATGAACACTAAGTTTAATAATTTTAACACTTTCTTTTTCTTATGTCGTTCAACACATATTGCAACATTAAAGTCGCTTTCACGGTATAACGCTTCAACAAATATTTAATTTAAAGCACAACTTATGAGCCTTTCAGTTCACCATAGCGTGTTTTTTACTGAGCTACTGAATAAGCCTTTTAATACTAGTAAAATAATCCGGTGTTTACCGTCAGACTGGCGGATGTATTGCACACTACTGTCTTGTTATTAGAACAAAACTTGATTATATAAAATGAGATGAAAAAAGGCTGACAGTCATAAACAATATAATTTGAAGTAAATTAAAATGTTATAGGATATTTAATTAAGGAAAAGAACATCAAAAATAATCACCTACTCAGGAATAATATGTAAAGTCAAATCAGATTGGCCCATAAACTCCTAAGCGACGTTGGATTGGACACTTCGCTTGAAGAGGGCTCTCACTCAAATTACTCTCTCCTCCAAATCGGATGAAATGTTTCCCAACCTTCCTTGTAAAAGTTTGATTTCGTATTTTTGTACTAATGAAGCCGGCTTTTGTTTTTTCAAAGAGAACCTTTTATGGGACTGAATATAAATTACATGATACAAAATAACCTTTATGGTATAAAATCTAAGAATAGCACATCGGTGAGGGTAGAATAGCACATCAGTAAAAGGTATGCAGGCTTATTGGTCCAACACGACCGTGGAAGTACTTCTTGATCACATGCTACCGTCATAAAGTGACGGCAATGTTGTCGCGTTTTGTGAGTAGTCGCTGGTCCATCGGTGAGATGGGGTGAAAAAGGGCAAAGCATTTGCATACGCATATGCTATAAAAAGGGAGGGGATTTGAATGGAAAGGCCTGGATTCAGATTAAGTCTCTTAATTTTTAGGACTTTATAATTTCAGTCATAATCGGTACGCAAAATTTGTTTTAATTTTTTTTGGCACAAGGTTGGCGCAAGGTCTATTGACGAGTGTACTTTCGTAAGCACGTCAATAACTGACTTGACAATGACTGACTTTTCGTCACTGACGCCAACTGGCGACAATAGAACCACATTATACTTCCGTCTTCCCAAGTAGTGCCGTATAAAATGTAACATTTATTTTTGTCAACGCCGTGAATCTATGTTACAAGCTTCCAAAGGACCAACAATGTAACATTTATTTTTGTTGACGCCGTGAATCTATGTTACAAGCTTCCAAAGGACCAACAATGTAACATTTATTTTTATAACGCAGAGAATTTCTTTTAACCTTCAGTAGGACCCACAATGTCACATTTTTTTGCTAACGCAGGTAATTTTCTCATGTGCTTTCAACGGTCTAACAATGTAACAGTTATATTTGTTATCGCCGATCTCTTGAGCTTCCAACGGACCAACAATGCAAGCAGGCCAAAGGGGTTGGCGAAACTGTACTAACCTCTCTCCACTAGTTTTCAACACAACACTTCGTTAATTATTATTTAATTAATATCCGTAGAAGTATTGATTTTATAGTTGATAGCTGTTACGCGTCTTGTCTAACTTCGGGTCCTAGTTGTAAACGTGCCAGTATGTGGGTTCGCAAATTAAATCGTAGTCTCGAACTATTAAAGTTACATAGCAATCGGCGGGGCGCTATATCGTGGAATTGCTAAGGAATTACTGCGAAACTGTGTAAAATCATCGAGTAATGGTGCTTTATTTATAAACAGTTTTTTTTTGTATATAGAACTGAATAACTAAAAGATTATTGAGAGGATATCCAGTACCCTGTGACGGTTTTTCTCAATTATATATCTAAAGCATAACAGAAGAATGATGTGGATATTTTTTTCAACTTTATTCAGCTTTATTAAAGATAGTCTATACTTATAAAACAAAGTCCCCAATATCTGTATGTGCATATGTGATCCATTTTCTTAAAATCAAACGGATTTTCATGTGTTTTGTCATGTATAGAGCAATTCCCGAGAAAGGTTTTAGTCTATAGCCCGGCTCATACAATTCACGGGCGAATCCCGGGCGGATCTGTAGTATAATTATAAACCAAAGCTACAGCTAACTATGGCTGTTAGGTATATATATATGCTTAACAGATAAGTTGTTGGTACTATTATAATATCCAAGACTAAACTTACTTTATAATGTGAGTAAGCAAACGGAAAGAGCAAACAGACTAGACGTAGGTAACGGTGCTGAGCGAGCAAATATGTAAAATTAAATACAGAAATAGTAGAAATAGTATAAAAGTGTTATTGATTTGATGACTAGTAAATTAATGAGGCCAGCAATTGTTTTTATAGTACAGGGGGACAAACGATCAATCGGAGCCAATCTACGACTACCGCGCCCTTGAATATCAGTGTAATTACTATGCCGATGTATTGCCCTACTTTTCACCTCCCCCCACCAATGGGCCACCATCTACACACAAACCGCACGAAACGAGAAACCGTAGATGTCACTTTACGACGGTATCAAGTGAGCGAGCGGTAAGTCCCCGGTTGTGCCAGCCCAATTCCGCTGCAAAGCATGGCAATACCTCCTACTACGTACGTATGGCGTCATAGTAACGTTCCGAGTCAAAGTGATGTTCCATTCACTCCATTGGGTGTCTCACTCCATTTGTTTACAGATCAATTAGAGAACTATATCTCCCTACAACCGGAAGTTGTTTATTTACTCAAGTATTATCTCGGTTCAATATTTTTTTTATTAATTGCAATAATTAATTGCTGATAAAATATACTTATTAACAATTTTGTAGTGTTTTGGTTGTGTTTGTTTATTGTTGGTATAAAACAATGATGAACGATTAACCGATAAAATTTCATTTAAATTCCAAGTTTGTACAAAATGGGCCGCCCAATTAAAATCACATTGCCAATAAACACACTCAAATCGAAATATCAATTTAACCGTTAAAAGTTCGTTTATAACTTGAGGGCTCACTTGTTTCGAATGCCATATTTAAATTGTGGAAACTCAGTCCTGGCTCTTAATTATTGTAAACATAAAATATTTCAACAATTTGCATTCATTATTTTAAGTTTTGTTAATATAAAACCACTATTGCAAAAATGTTCGTGTTGAAATACTTAATACGAAAATACTACACCAAGTATTAAGTATTTATTTTCACTTATTTTAAGGTATATAATTTATTTAAAAAATATCCGGATGTGCATTGAAACAGGTCCATCTATATTCCCCAACAATGTTCAAGCCTTGTCGTGGCTCAGTAGCCTGGGTTTTACCCAGGCAAAGCCAACTGAACCGATGGGGATGCACCTCTCATATAAGAAGAAGCGGATAGAGAGCAGGTGGAGGAACCCTCTTATAAGAAGATGGGAAAAAAGAACAACATGACGCTTTTGCGCACGGGGCAAGGGCTGAGAATGGGAACCTCACCTCATTGCAACGTCCCACCTTTGATGGGGTTGTCCTGTAGTGCGGAACAACCCCATCTGTGGAGGTGGAGTGGGCCCGTCGGGGGCTGACTAGCCGTCGAGGTGCAATGATGATTTGTTGTACCAGGGCACCACACCGAAGACGGCGCTGATAGTAGTCGCGGTGGTTTTTGAGGGTATTCGGCACCATGATGTGCCGCGAGCCCCACACACCACGGGGCCACACCCAGAGCCAGTAAAGGCTCATAAATGCGTTACTCCGCGTCAACAAAAAAAAGTCTATCTATAACTTAATATGTTCATGAACACAACAGAATGAGATGATAAGAAACAAACTTATATTTTTAAAGGTTTATCTTTCATTTATATTAATGACTACGAGCATAAGTTTATTAAAATTTTATTTCATTCTAATACAAATTGTGATGAAAACTAATAATTTGATGAACATTGGAACGTTAAGCTACTTAAGGGTAGTGTGAAATGTGACATTCGGTACGCTCTGCCTCCCATCAGGTAACTAGCTTAAAATTAATATGTATTGTTATTGTTATGTAAGAGGTGGTACCATGTTGTATTGCAGCGGAATCCGCCTGAGATGCCCAAATTATTAAGAAGAAGGGATCGCCCTGTGGATCATACGATACCCGGTTGAAAATACAACTACACAGGGAACAGGACAGTAAAGTTAAGTTTACACGTGAGCTTAAAAATATAAATTACTCTAAGTTAACATATTTGCATACTACATAGATATAACATTGTATAACTTGAGACTGAGGATGTCACAGTCAAACTGCGTTAGCAGTTTTGTGAGACTAAGTCCTTGATTAAGTTTTGTTGAATACTGAATAAACGAATTCAATTCAAAATGCGTGTTTCCTGTGGTGTGCGAGTTCCCATTGGCTTAATGGACGAGAGGAAGAAAGGAGAGCGAAACGTCTGCATTATGACTCATGTCTTTGGGCGTCGGTAGGCATCAAAAGGCTCGTATTAGTGTGTGGAATTAATAATAATTATATCATCATTGAAAATAACATATTTCTATGGTCCGCATCACCTAATCATCCAAATTTTACTACTTAATCATGAAAAGTTGAACATCCAATGATAAGGGATACCAATAATTTCCCCAACACATGCACAGACACATTATCGGGTTCAAATTACGCGGAGCATGTAGAAAACAATGGCATCCAATAGTTCCAGCGAGTTAGCAAGTTGCACGCGGAGGTTCGGTCTCACACTGGAACAGCTAAGCGTTCACAAGAAACTTTGTAGTGGTATGTTACTGCTTGGTATTTATTACAGCTGACTAAGTTTTATCGAGAGGTAAGTAAGTTATGAAATAAATATAAATTATAAAACAATATATATAAAAATAGAATATATATAGAAAAGAAATATAATTTCTGACTAAAATAAAAAAAAAAAACCTGCACGTATATAGTATCTCTTATTCTTGTGCTTTTAGCATAGTCATCCTCAAACTCTTTTCACTGCTTTCTGTTTGACGCCACTCTTATCCAATATTGTCCTAAGATCCTTTGCATTTTATCCCCCATCGTTATCGGTAACCAATGTCTAAATATTATACATCACAATGGCAATTAATGTTTTAACTGCTACAAGACAGCCACAACCGGTGCTCGGCGGTCTTAAGCAAGTTTTTAAGGATCGTGCCAACACGGCATAGACACCCGGAATAGGCAGACGCTCCATTCCGGCGTGTCGTGTCTATACGCGTACCATAAAAAAACCGTTTTAAATTAAAATCTAAAGTTTGAAATAAATTAACTTCAAGGCTGTAAATTAGAAAGAAAAATACTTCATTAAATTTTAATTCAATGTACTGCAGATACAAACTAAAACCTTCATCAAGTAAACATTTTAAATTTGTAAACTAATCCCAGTGATCCAAACATTAACAAATGCTACGATTTTGAGACCCTAATTTTTAAAATGAATATTATAGTGATATAAATCGCGAGGCTTCATAATCAAAAATAGCACCCCAGTAATTTTCCATTAGCATTAATTAAATTTCCCATTTCAACCCCGTTACTGTCTCATTGGAACACTCCAATAAATAAACGTCACAGAAACAAAATGGGGGTTCGTTTTGATTTAATTTTTAATCTGTCCTATAGAGCCGTTACGGCCTGGGGGGAATTATAGCAATATTTTCATGAGCGAATCTCAAATGGCCCTTATTTAAAAGTTATCTCTGACTCGAAAATTTACTCTTTGTCATTGCCTTTTATTTGTTTGTTGAAAGTAGCGATGCGACATTTTGTAGAATAACCAGATTAATCTAGTTACTTTTGTTAACTACTGTATATGTTATTGGATTTTGATGCAATGTAGCAATATAATAACGTACAGAAGCATTTCGGCTAAACTAAAACGAAGGTTTTATTTAATCAAACGTCATGGACATTATCTGTCTGGACCATTTAGACTTTACTAGATCCATAATGAAAAATCTATAAAAGTAAAATTTTAACATTTTACACGGATGGTTAATTCTATTTGTTTGAAAAATATTGTAAAAGCATGAGTTGAATTGAAAACAATAAAATAAAAAAATAAATTGCATCATATCTAAACTAACATTAAGGTTACTGGGCAAATCAATTTTTATGGCCATAGCCACTCGCGTAGCATGAGGATGATAACTTTCTCCTTTTAGGGTCAGTAATTTGGAATCATCCAATATCACTGTGCCACAGTTGTAGCAGCATTGAAGAATAAAGATCCAAAGAGTCCTGCGTCTCCCAGGGTCTGTCTCTCGTCGTCTTCCAAGTAGTGTCTCCCGTCGTCACCCTGGCTGTGTCTCTCGTCGTCTTCTAAGTTGTATCTCCCGTTGTTGTCCAAGTTGTGTCCCTCGTCGTCTTCCAATTTGTGTCTCCCGTCGTCGCCCAGGCTGTGTCTCTACACAGAGCGACGTGACGAGAGCGTCGTGTTCCAAGTTTTATCTCCCGTCTTCACCCAGTCTGCGTCTCTTGTCGTCTTCCAAGTTGTGTCTCCCGTCGTCACTCAGGCTGTGTTTCTCGTCATCTTCTAAGTTATATCACCCGTCTTCAACCAGGCTGTGTCCCTCGTTGTTTTCGACGGTGTCTCTCGTCATCGTCCAAGTTGTGTCTCCAGTCATCTTCCAAGTGTTATCACAGTAGTAGATATCATCACAGGCAACTGTAAATTTAATAATTTCCGAGCTAAACGGTACCGTAATAAAGCGTCCGTAACACAGTGGTCCGGCCGCGTAACAATGCCGGCACTAGAACGTTTTCTTAACCGACCGAGTTACGTTGTCAATCGCCGCTCTTTAGGATATTGTGCCATTTGGTTTACTTAGTCAACATTCTAATAATAATTGTTACGCTATATTCTGGTAAACAGTGCAGCGTTTTAGTAGACATGGTTCGGCACGACCGGGGAGGTCTCTCCCGCTCACATGATATCACCTTAAAGTGACCGTCGAATGTCAATCACATTCGGCTGTCGAATTGATTGAATTTCATCTTATATATGCTTACAGTACTTATGATATGAGCTGAGATTGATATTTGTTTCCCTCGCTTTGACCTGATGCTACGTATCTCAGTTGACAGACAATCACTGATCAGAGCGTGCCACAAACGACTGTCTCGTTGCTGATTTTGTATCCTCTGGCGTCAGCTGTTTGACATCAAAGCTTGATACATGACGGAAATTTGAATTTCCCTCGATATCGAATAGCTCGGCAGACTATCAATATCAGACCATGGTCATCGTGAAATTGGCAAAACAGACATTTATAAGAAGTTTACTTTAAGAAACCTTTTTGAGTGCGTGCTATGAAAAATGTATGACAAATAAAATAGTACGTAACAATGGCATGTGAAATCCAGCGTCACGTTTTACAGCGATTCAATTGTTGACGTCCGACACCTTTCACTTCAGAATCCCGTTCCTTATTAAGGAGAGAAGTCCAGCCACGTGTTGGATACGATACATAGTTTCTAATATAAGATGACAAGCGAGCAGCACACGAGATGTGTGTCACGTGACGGAATAGCCGACCCAGGTGAGGACCGATGAGGAGCCCCGGTCCTGTCAGCCCAGTTCGACTGCATACGTACTATATATTTGAATATTAGTTACTTGTCTACTTTACATAATATTCAACTACACCAAATTTTCTCCGACCGCTCAAACACAAATAAGATATGGGATTTTTCTTCGACGCATATTAATACGGAATGGCCTTTGCCCAATACTGAGACACGTAAAGGGCTTAATATATTAATAGTAAGTAATATATAGATTCAGTTTGAGCGACGCTGCGGGTAAAAATGTATAAATATGTATATCAGATACTTAATAAACTGGGGCTTAGTATTTACTTAAGTTTATGAACATAAGTTACCCAAAGCTCAGATAAGGAATATCAACGAATATGCATAGTAATTATGTGGATGTTCATGGGCGTTGGTGGCCGTGAAAATGATTCGATTCTCGTTTGCGCCCCTTGCCATCGCGATCAGACGCAGTCCAAACAGCGTCACCGTGAGTTTCTAATTATAATTTTACAACAGCATCAAAATAACTTAACCATAACGACAACGCCTACAATATCGTCTGACCATTGTGCTGAATGTCTACCCAAACACCACTAGGCAGTTCTAGTCTGCATTTTGTTATTTATTTATCTTAGTATTTTTTCATATAAGTTTTATGCTTACACATTATTGTTATATTTATATGTAAGTATATAGACAGATGTAATATATGCCACGGAATTGCGCCGGCACTACCGTGGAGTACTTCTCGCTCATTTGCTACGGGCGTAAAGTAACAGCGTCGCTGTCACGTTTCGTGCGGTTTGTGAGTATCCGGTGGCCCATTGGGGGAGGGATGATGGAAGGCAACACATCAGCGTAATAATTATGCGTCAGTAGTATCAAAATGCTCTGGTTTCTCGTTTGCCCCCCTATGTTATGAAAAAAATATATTTACATGTTAGTATTATGTTTACACGTTCATCAGGCGGGAAGACGATGTCCGTGCTGTAGCTGGCCCGGGAGGATACGAGTAGCTGGAGACCGGCCGGAACAGCAAATAAGGGCTTCTAATGATGATGATTATGATTAAATTCACATGATGAGTATTGATGTCTTAAGTTTACGCGAATGTTACTTATTACATTGAAAATTTACGGATTTTATTGCTATATTAAAACTTTTAATAATTTGTGACATCAGATATGAGTATTGATGTCTTAAGTTTACGCGAATGTTACTCATTACATTGAAAATTTACGGATTTTATTACTATATTAAAACTTTTAATAATTTGTCACATCAGATATGAGTATTGATGTCTTAAGTTTACGTGAATGTTACTCATTACATTGAAAATTTACGGATTTTATTGCTATATTAAAACTTTTAATAATTTGTCACATCAGTACAGTTGTCGTCTCATTCCACCCACGATCATAGCTGCTGCAGAGCTTCTGAAACGTCGGGCTGGTTAAATAATCAAATAAACAGTGATAAAGTCCGTAGAAGTAGTTCTATTTTAATACGAGTATTATTATACCCCTTTGCTGTCAAGTGGAAATGTAACAACAAATAAAATGTTACATTAAATAATTAGCATTGTTTTGTAAGTTGTTTATTTTCCAAAGACAATAAAGCTATAGTCCGTGTGTACTCATCCTGAAGTGTATGGTGTTGGGGTGTTACGTGGTGGCTAAACAATGCACCGCTCTGTCATAATCAATCACACAGCCTCCCGATCGCTTCCATTGTTTTTATTTTGTGTGTGCATTCGGTGAAAACTCAGCGGATAGTTCGTATGAATAATGAACTTTGCTGTATAGAGTACGTGCTTCGTTATACGTTTGTTAGGAAAAACAAACTAACGACCACTAGGACACTGTTGAATAATTTGCCTGCGCCTATTTAATCTCTGATTGTTAGTTTTTTGTCATGAAGAAAGTATTACCTATGCACTACAAATAAAACAGTGGAAAAAATATGTTTACAGTAATTGGTTCTGTAACTGATAGTTTGATAAAATTACTAAGTGTTTATTTGTTTTTTATTCTATTTGTTTTACCTAAATCTTTATGCGTTTAAGAAGTCAACATGGAAAGTAGATGTTTCATCTTAGTTTAGCTTACTATCCTATGCTATGTTAGTAAGTAGCTCAGTTAACTTATTCTATTACGCTAAGTTTCGGAAAGTAAGTTTTAAATATGGATATATCGTTAAAATATATATAAATTTAAATACGAATATATTATTTTTATGATAGTAAACTACTGTAAAATTGAATGATTGCTGCAAAAATTGGTGCCATCTGTATTAATTATGTTATAACTGAAAATTCCGATAGGCAGCAGCATCGACCGAACCAATTAGCCACTGCGCTTGGCAACTGAGCGGGGCAATTATGAGCAATTTCCTCTTCATTGAACGTCAATCATTATTTTGGCCTTTTGATGTTAAGTGAGAAAACATGTTGGATGAACATGACTAGGCCTAAATGTTAACCAAGAACTCACAATATGAATAATAAGAAAGAAAGTATACAATGAGAAATAACTCTCTAAAATTTGCTCCAGTTGTTTAATCCATAATTCTACTGTCCATATAATTAACGTCAACTAAAAAGAACAAAGAAGAAACATAGATGAATGTAAATTTATGATTTTAATATAGAAATACATACATACATCCTTAGCGGGATTCGAGCCGGCGGTCCCTGGCGCACCTTACTGCGTCTATGTTACCATTGCGCCAGCGGATCGTAGCGCCACAGACATAAACACTTTCTACATGATCAGTATTGGCTGCACTGATGTAAAGATATATTTTCTGTCTATTTCTTAAAACACATCCATGGCCACACCTTTCTACAAAAACGTAACGCAACGGCATCCATTGTTGTCGGGGCTCTATTCAATCTAACAAACTATCTAAAACAAAAGGACTTTTTCGCTTTTCATGTCATTTTACTACTAAAAAAAAAGCCTTATTAGCGTGTGACAGAATTGATTTCAGGAATGGCATAGAAACTATTTTTACAATAACATACAATACATTGTACTACTTCTTCATCCCATCATAACTTATATAAGTGATGAGCTGCACAAAATCGTTCATATAAAAGTTGTGCAACTTTCATATAATGCACTTTGTAAAAGGAACATAAACAAATGCGTATAATAAGGTTGACTTTCCAAGGAAGTATGTTTAAATTGTGCACATCTATTAAATTCTGCATTGTAAACAACTTAAAATCATACACGTTAGGTTGACATTACAAAGAAAAGCGTTTATGTATAATAACGGATGCTTTAGAAGGACAGCTTAGCATGAAATCGTATATCGTTTATTTTGTAAATCAATGCCCTATAAATTTTATTTAATGTCTCACATAAAAATTTAGACTAACGAAACATTCATTTACTAACGAATTACTATTCTTGAGTAACTACATATTTTACTTCTTTTTTTTTATTTCGAAATTGGCTAAGAGAGGTTATACCAGTAAACCTCCATGTGCATTTAACAAATATTTTTAACAAATAAACATAACATTTATTATATTCTGTACAATTTATTTGTAAGATAGAAGAATTATCTAGAACGGTAGTGATTTATTTAAAAAAAAAGAATATATTAAAAATGTAAAAAAAATATATAGCTGTTATTAATTGATTCTCCTTAAAAAATACTTTCTTCGGATAAATTTTATGCGAGTGTATCCGCAGAGCACAACCTGTATTACTTTATATTAACTTTCAATATGAGTAGAGCTATCTGCGTTACTCAAAATGGGATAAAGTAATTGATATAAATAATAAAATGCGAATGAAGCCAAAAAGTGTCATTCGGCAAATATTTATAGCCTCTGCAAACCCCAAGGGCTACACATGTGAACATAGATATGTAATATGTGTTAATACTTAAATATTAAATACACTTCTGTCGGAGACTTTATACGCCCTGACCCTAGCGTAGGTCAAATCATATCACATCGTTGTAGATGGTTAAACTCTCATACCAAGATGATGCCTATTTGCAAAAAAAAAAGTTGAAGCACAAGTTACTTTACTTTCTTTCAGACAGATAAACAAGATTAAAATGAAAAGTACTATCTGAATACAAAATTTGATAGATGGCGAGAGCTACTTCCGAGAAGTATAAAACATCTGTTTTAACAAGATTTAATATATATTATAACAGCATGTATTTTCACTATTACGCGGAAATACCACTACAGAAATTGTCTTCGATTACTCATAACGAGTAGCCACAATACGAAACGGAAGCTAGTTTAATAGTCCATAGCCAAACAAATGTAAATCAAAATTATTTATTGGAACCCCGTAGTCTTTCTTTGCATTTAACAGTTCGCGTTTACCGATGAGCAAAACGCTTGAGATTTTCTTCCTAGATATCCTTGTATAAAAGATGATAAATAAGAGTTTTTGTTACCTAACCGACATAATGATAGTAGTGTATTGATTAAAGATGTTTATTGAAAGAAGTGTGTGGGTGTGTACCCTTTTTTGTCCCTTCTTCTTATAGGAAGGGTACAAATATTTACCACCCTATTCACCGCTTTGACCACCTCTTACATACGGACACTACGTGGACTGCGAGACCTTTCTTTGTCACAAACAGAGGAAGCCTCATTGTACGTTTTAATAGTCCGGAACACAAACATTTGACTAATACCGAGTTTATGGTGAGTTTTAAAAATTGCATTTGGCTCCATACCTACTTTGTGTAATGCAATCACAGCGATTCTCTTCCCTTTATCACGCCACGCCATTTTAGCATGGCAAAATATTGTGCAACAAAAATATGGGGCCAAAAAGGGAAAACACAATGAACAATCGTATAATCATGACAGATTACAATGTAACAATGTATTTTTATTAAAATGTATTTTTAAATGTAACCATATTTATGGCCAGCCTAAGGATATATAAATTATAAAATTCGATGTCTATTGTGTACAGCGGTAATTTGATATGAGTAAGTGATCCTGGCCGTGTTCCGACTAGGCTCCTGATCCAGTTGGATCACGGAGCCTAGTCGGTTTTAACTAACGTCGTCCTCCTTTGTAGAACTTGGCAAGATGCACTACTACTATATAGGCTAGTGTGAACTTACTATGTAAATCAATCGTCCAGTGGATATTGTCGTACCTGCAATGAAATAACCTATTAGATTAAAATTGTTTTTTTTTTTCATCTAAATAATAATATTTATAAGAAACCTAATTTATTTTGTGCTAAATCTTACTACTAATTATATGATGTTATTATTACATTGTATATTATATAATATCGCGAGTAGAAAAATCATGTATACTTATAATTATCTTCATTATCATTCCACTGCTGGACATAGGCCTCTTTCAATGAATGCCAAGACCACAAATTTCCTGTTAATCGCATCCATCGCGGACCGGCCACTGCACGGAGATCGCCTTCCCACCTGGTGAACGGTCGACCAACACTTCGTTTTTCTAAACGCAGCCTTCACTCCAGAGCCCTACTGGCCCATCTGCCATCTATTCTTCTGAGTATGTGACCAGCCCATTGCTTATTCGCCGCGTGATATCGTAAATATATTACAATAATTATTGTTCCATAAAGTATTTCTGGATCCTTCAACGTTAACATTTTGGTTCATATTCCATTTCTACGTGAAGATTTATTTCCGTGCTTTCATTTATTTATTAACGATAGAAAATCGAAAAAATCCAATGAAAACCTCTATTCCGAGCTCCCATCAGCAAAGGTAATTTAGCGTTAAAACCGAAAAGAAATTAAATTAAATAAAAGAAAGTAATATAATTCTAGAATTAAACTTACAATTTTGCTGGAAAAGATTGTAAAGCAAAATTAAAGATTGTTATCTACGTGAGAGATAAAGCCGAAGTCAACTCACTAGGCACTTGGGAAATAAGTAAAATCAGAAAAGGTACTGTGACGAAGATGAATTTTATATGACTTCCTTGGGTAGGGGTGTTCTGGCCCCTCTTGTATATGTTATAAGTTGAAATATCTTAGAAAGAAATATGAAATACGGAAATGCGTGTCCCCTACTTTGAGTTTATGGGTTTCAGTAAGTGGTACCGATCGAGAACATGTGATAACAAATGGATACAGAATTTAGAAGCCTGGGAATTTCCACTAGAAATTTACGGATGCGTTGGTATCCTTTGAGCAAGAGGTAGTGACATGCCGCAATGGAGCCGAAGTGGGCTGGCACGATCGTCGCTGTACCTCATACTCACATGATGCACCTACAAAGTGACAACTCCGGTGTCGCGGTTGGTGCAGTTTGTGTGTAGCCGGTGACCCATTGGACGGGAAGATTGCTCATTTGCGCCCCTGTACTATGTAAAACATAAAAAAGTGTGTGCGTATTGTGTACACGCGTTAGAAGTTATACTTTTTTGGCGTAATAAAACTATATGACTATAGCTACGAGCTTCTAGGTGTCTTTTCGTGACGGTGTAGGCGCGAGATCGTAAAAAATTCCTCTCACCATTTTTCCCAGACGCGCAAAAAGTAATATAACTTCAAAAATGTTGCTGTATACCCATGATTGTAAGAATCGCACATACAATCAATTGAGTCAAACAAGAAAGATCTATATTATTAGGTCTATACTGCTCAGAGAGCTTGGCAAAGAACGAGACAAAAATATCATGGTCAAAGTTAAATATATCCTTTTTGACACCTATATATATTATTTCACTAACTATTCTTTCGGATCCATAATTACTATACGTAACGCAACAATATAGCCTCCATTTTTGGTCGCAATCCGAGGACAGAGAGAAAATACCGTAGATAGCTGACGCCAAATCATAAATTTTATTAAGAGGTAGTGCTATGCTGCAATGTAACGGATTTGTCAGGCACGTTCGGGGAAGTACTTATCACTTACTTTATTAGGCTAAGTAACAGCTGTTTTGTCGCATTTTGTGTAGTTTGTGAGTTTCCGGTGGCCTATTGGTGGAGGAAGAGCGAAAGGAAAACACACCTGTATAAAAATTATGTGGATGTCTACGGACGTCGATGCTCACAAACACGCTCTGAATGCTCATTTGCACGGTAATACTATAAAAAGTGCTGATAGTTGTCCCAATTAACGAATATAGATACACACTAATTATGACTAAAGTTTACAACGTTTCCTTATTATTTACATTTCCTAGCAAGCTTTTAATGAGTTGTATTCCTTGTAGACGTTCCTCCACACGTAAGGCTCTCCGAGAGTTCTCAAGTAAACACAGTCAAAGAAATTGCTGCTTGAAAACGGAACCCCAACGGCGTGTGCTCTCCACTTTTCCATTTTCGATATTTTCCAGTACCTCTCTCTCTCATCACCTTTATAGCTTCCACTTATTGGATGTGTGTATGCACATGTGTTCTATATTGAGACTAAACCTTACATAGACAAATACATGGGTACACACATTTATATAAGACTTATTTTATAATAAAATATGGCGTTGTGGCCGTTTTAAATGTTTTTCATACTTTTTTCTGGTCCTTTCTTTTTCGGACCTAGACTTATGCTGTGGAAGCGAAGACAAGCCCAATACAGCTTCATCGGATTGTTATGAGTGATCGTCTGGTGACGAATTTGACTATTGCCGTCGAAAGAGGGACCGACCCCCACCCCCCTCCCTCCCGGAGATGTGATAGATGCATCCCTATATGAGTGTTTGTAATAGCTGGTTTAACTATTATTATCATGGCCAGTGGAACCGAGAGGTCCCTCCTTCTTCCGTTTTGAAGTCTGGGGCAGCTCGCGAGTGGTAGCTAAAATGGCCTCGACACTGGCGTGAACGTTTGGGTCATGGAGAGGATCAAAACTAGGGGGCCGTACCCCCCTTCATCCTCAGACGGATGAATATATGTCATAACTAAATATATTTTCATAAGCATAGTTCGTATCTCCGTCTTTTAAGAGGTTTTAAAAAGTTTGCAGTGTACTTTTACTATCACCTCTGAATGACAATAACCACAAAACTATTTCATATATTTCCAGACTAAGAAAAGGTCAGGTGTAACTAATAAAGTACCAGAGACTTTTTGTCTTGAATTGTTTTATGTTCCGTAGGAAGGGTTGTATTCTAATGCAGACTGAATTTATACATAATTGCGTAGTTACAATTCTGGCTTGTCTGCTACACATAAATATTCATTGTACATCTAAGAGCTGTCTCCTAATTGAGTCTCTTTAAAATATCGTAATTAGGCCAATCACAAAATATATTGTTCCTTTTTAGGATTGTTGCCTCTTAAGAATAATTATTCAGAGACTCATTTGAAAGGCATTTGTGTTGATAATTTTCTATTGATGTCATAATTGAAAGGAAAACGGATTTCTTTTATGTTTCACTTTTTTTTAATTATATACGAAACGTCGAGTTGTTTTTATAACATTATGCTTTTGAATGTATATGCAGGTTTAGTTTTGATATTATAACTAGTGTTAATAGCCCATTTGCTAACAAAGGCCACTCTACTCTCTTTCTACACCTGTCTGTTTAGAGCTTGTATGGGCCAATTCTTCCGAAAGGAGTCCAGCTCATATTATTATCTTCAAGATTACAAAACGGAAAAAAAAAGTATTTCGTTACAAGAGTACGCGTGTAGGTTCATTCATCCTCATGTTCTGTGCTACAGCTTCAACGCCATGACGAATTTTATAGTTTGAGGTGTGGTTAGACTCTAACGCACTGACACACTGGGCACATTAAAATATATTTCAAGTAGTCACGGTGATTACGTAGCAGGAAGTAATGGTGTCTGAATTACGTACACGATTTTTCTCCAAAAACATATTTCACTTACGCGTAAGTTTTTTCGTCATCTTCCATATACTTAATTTACTGCTGAATATAGACATCATTATCGAATGTGTTGTAGTATGCCATTGAGATAAAGCCACTGATATCTATCCTATTTCTTTGTTGAAGCGCATTTACGCGCCTTCACTCGCACTGGGTTTCAATGTTGTGTGGGGCTTGCGGTACATCATAGTGCCGGATACTCACAGAAACCACCGCGAGTGCCATCAGTGCCGCTTTTGGTGTGATGCCCCAGAACAACAAATCATCAGGGCACGTCGACGACTAATGAGCCCCCTAATAGACCGATGCCACCTCCACAGATGGGGCTATCTCGCACCACAGGACAATCACACCAATTTTGGGACAGTGCCATGGAGCGAGGTTCCTATCCTCGCCCCTCCTCCTTTTGCTCTTTTATCCCCTCTTTTTATAACAGGGGTACAAAGAGCGGCTCCTACTCCTGCTCTTTAGTCCTCTCTTCTGATAAGAGGGATATTGAGAGCACTCGCCTCCTCGATTCAATTGGCTTCGCAAGGCGTCTGGGTTCACCACAAGCTACTGAGTCCCACCGCCATGACAAAGCTTGAACCGTGAAGGAGGATGTATGTGATGCACGACTCGTTCCATGCGCTTTGAGAGTTTGCGTTGGCCAATTGGAGGGACAGGCGGGAAAAAGGACGACACATCTGCATAACATTTATGTAGACTTCTATAATGGGTAATCACTAAGAGACTCCGAATACTTTTTTGCCCCCTTACACTGTAAAAAAAAGTTCTGTCATCAGTTAGCGTTCGTGTTGGGAGATGTAATGGCGCGTAACCGTTTCCGTATTCAGATAACACGACCAGTTCCGAGCGGACCTTGGGTCGCTTTCTTGTGGCCTCCAAAACGATTCACTTTCGCTTTTGTAACCTCATTACCCGACCTTGGTACTCGATTCATATTCTGTATTACGTCGTCGCACCATTTTTTCTCTCATCGTCTAATCGTATCGGTACTCAATAGATATTTTTTAATGTTTAAAAACTATTTGTTTTTAATCGTGTTTCATCATCATCATTATCAACCCTCGTCGGTCTACTGTAAGACACAGGCCTCTCTGAATGAATGCCAAGACGACCGATCGTCTGCTGCTCGCATCCAGCGCGGACCGGCTACTGCATGGAGATCGTTTTCCCACCTGGTAAACGGTCGACCAGCACCTCGTTTTCCTAAACACTGCCTCCACTCCAGAACCTCAGTGGCCCATCTGCCGTCTGATCTTCTGAGTGTATGACCAGCCCATCGTCTTCCCACCTGGTGAATGGTCGACCAATACTTCGTTTTCCTAAACATGTTTCATAATCAATTAAAATTTTCCTGAACAGATCGCAGGTTTGAATCAACACTAGACATTGATGGTGGTAGTTAATTCTTGAATATTTTTATGAATTTAGGAAGATGTAGTGCCGTGTTGCATGTGAGGAGGTGGTGCTATGCATGGTGCATGACACTACATCCTCTTATGCAACGGGATTGGGCCGGCACGACCGGGGAAGTAGCTCTCGAGCACTTGATACCGGCGTAAAATGACAAGAGTGGCCGTCGCGTTTTGTGCAGTTTGTGAGTAGCGGGGACCCCTTGGGTTGGGGGGGAAGATAGGAGAGCAACACATCTGCGTAACAATCATACGAATATCCATGGCGTCGGTAGTCATCAAAAGGCTCCGATTTCTCGTTTACCCCCTTATACTAGATATAAAAAAAAAGATAACTTTATTTATATTCTATAGCTGGATCGTTTTGTATGTATATATTATAAAATAAAATCCGTAAGTGCCGCCTGTCTGTATATGAACGATTTCCTCAATTTACTGAACGGATTCTTATGCGATTTTCACCATTGCATAGATGGTAACAATCCGGTCACTGTTATTCATTTTATTTTTTTTAAATATATTTTTTGATCATTATTATTACCCATGATTATTATTATTATTATTGTTATATTATCTTGTTATATGATTATTATTATATTATTTATATACCCATGATATTAACCAATAGCGGACCTTTGCTAGAAACTGACTTTAACCTATTCCACGGAACCCAGTGGAAGCTCACCGTCTCGGAATACAAAATAGAAGTCTCAAGAATAGTTAAAATATTTCAAAGTGCAGAATTTCAGATGCCACTGTCCTTATTTAAAATTGCAGATAAGCCAGCGGAGAGTCGAAGTGCTCGTAAGAACTAACCGTAACTGGCTTGTTTAAGCCATTAACTTTTATGCGGTCATACCCCATATTGAATGGATTTGGCCACGAGCACCACAGATATAGATTTAAGTTATATATTCCCGAATGCATAACCAGCATCTCTATTTGTGTCTATGCCTATAATTATTTATGGTATCCAGTTCTTTAAAGATTTTATAAATTTATCTAGCTCTTTAATAAAATTATGTCTGTATATTGTTTAGTAATTGACAGGTCTCACACATTCACATAGAACTGTAATTCTTACTGTAGAAACTATTACAGTAAAATTACTTTTACGGATTTTATCGCGGTTTATTTCATTATTTACAGCAACCACGGTCACGGACGGGCCATGGATGCTGCAAATCTTCTGAAAGTTTGGGCTAGTTAAATAATGAAATAAACCGCGACAAAATCCGTAAAAAGTAGTTTTAATGTAATGAGTAACATTCGCATAAAGTTTGATGTCTATCAATATGTAGAAACTAATTTAATATAAAGATATATAGAAATGGAATGTGAAGTATTTGATCTATAGTTAGAAAAGTATACCTAGTTTTAGAATAGCTCTAGCCGTCCATTTTACAAGTCACGCAAATTTAGTCAATAAATAAGCTTTACATGTTGTATCTTTTTTATATATCATCTACGCGGGGAAATGCATTTATGCACCATCACCGACCTTGGGTGGGGTCCAATGGAGTGTGGAGTTCGCAGCATATTATGCCGAATATCCACTAAATCCACCGCAAGTGCCATCGTTTCCGAAATTGAAAGAATGCCCCGGACGTGCAAATCATCGGGGCAATTCGACGGTTAGTAAGTCCCCTAAGAGAGCGACAAAACCTCCTCAGATTGCAGTCTCGCACTACAGGACAACCCCACAATTGGGCGAGGTTCCCATCCTCACCCCTTGGCCCCGTGCGCAAAGCCGCCTGCTCCACTTTTATCTCCTCTTCTTATAGGAGGTTACAAGGCAAAATGGGCTTCGACAAGGTGACCCCGGGCTACTGAGCCCCGCCGCCACGGCATGGGCCATGATGAGGTACATAGCGGAACCTCCCGCAGACAAGCTTAATAAGTCGCGTACACATTACAACGTGAAAAAAAACATAGACAAGATGTAGTCATTGTTAAGAGTGATCGACGTTGTGGCGCCTACAGAATACAGAAATTCAATTAAAACAGAATAGTAAGGTTAATGAGATAACAGTAAGGATTAAATCATAGGCCGATGAAATTAATGAATTTAATACGAGTCAATTAATATAAAACGTATGCGAACTTACGTTGCAATGCGAATATCATTTTCCATTACGTGAAAATTAATTTGATTGATTGCGTCCGATGTTAATTTGTTTGTCATTTGCCTTCCTTTATGGGCAATTATATATAACCTTTTATGTGACTTTTATGTATTGCATTTTAATGCACATAGTGGTGAACGATTAGTTGCATTGCAAGTTACAGGACGAGAAAACATACCAAAGCGTTGCCATCCATCGTAGAGGCAAGACGCGAGGAAGGCCTGACCAGACGCTTCACACAACGCACATAACGGCTCCACAATATAAAAAGTACCTGCTGTAGATTTAAGTATATTTCAATAGTTTTGTGACATCACATCACTACTTCGACGGATTTCATCGCGATCCATTTAAGTATTATACACTTCCGATGATTCAGTAGCTTCAAACCTACCATAGTTACGGGTGACTGAGATGAAAGATGTCCAGATGTCACGAGTTATAATATGCCTTATAAGTACCAGAACACTTATGTAATTATTTATTTGATTATTATTCATTAATTTTATTAACACAAAAAGTGCTTTTATCTCGCAGGTTTGTTACATTTGGTTTAGATTTGATTATATTTATAACTGAGTGTCAAGTAGAAGGAAACAACCAGCAATTTTCTATACTGAAATAAGTTTTTTTTAATTTTAATATTTTTTAAATTGTACCTTGATTAATAATTATGTCGATTCATATGTTCCTTATATCAGTAAAATATAGTAGTCATGTTCGTCAAGCGGATCAATAATCCTTAAATTAGGTACACGAAGCAAATATTTCGCTCGACGTGCAGTGCGGCTTTTATCTGCAAGTGACATTTTATTTAGAAAAACAAATAACCGATGTCGATTGCGCCCCAACCTTGTAATATATACAACCTTTATAAACTCGTGCTCGGGTCTAGCCACCAGTTAATGGTGTGTTTTAGAACTAACCGCAAATCCAGGAGAAGCCTTATTTGGATATATTTTTATTGGCTTCCATTAGATGATATTATGACTCTATCAAGCTCTTTTATAAAGTAAATCACAGTTACGAGGAAAACGCTTGAAATGAGTATTAAACATTAGGTTAAGTTCTGTTTTGTTCATTACCTTATATGTATAAAAAACCTACCTCAATAATGTAACATTTACATTATTGAGGTGGGTTTTTAACTCAACTCTATTGAAAAGTGACAGTTACACTAAAGTGAAGTTTGTTGTGTTGCCTTGGATTACGCAGATGTAGTTGGGTATTGAAAATAATACCTGGTCATAAAAATACTTAATAACTTTAAAAATAAGGTAGAATAATGAGACTGTTAATATTAACGAAAATTTATAAATTAAACTCGCAAATAATAATAAGACTGTTAATATTAATGAAAATTTAAAAATTAAACTCACAAATATCCCACACAAGTGTTTTACGTCCCAGCTACCATCCTTGGGGGATAACCAAACCTAGCTCCACTGAAACTAAATTTATTATCACCGAGCGGCGCGTTAATATTGGCCATGGCAAAACATAATCGCACCCTAAAGTTTCACTATGAATAACTGAACGTAACTCCATAAGCTCAGATTGGAGCTGTGGAATTATAACATCGTTCCGACTTTAATGTCTTCGAGCCTCAAGAAAGGCGTTTGAACACCAAACTTTATTTATTTAAAATTTGAATATTTTTTAATTGGCTATCAAATTTTAAACTAATATGTACTGTTACATAACGATTTCTATAATATTTCAAGGAAGTTGTTGCTGTGTGTCGGTATTCATTCTTTTTAATCCTCGTTGTTTAATCCTCCTTTTTTTTTGTTTTGCGTGTAAATGCATTTACATTGGCATTTCCATCGCTCCTGGTTGGTATCCGATGGGCTGTACGGCACTCGCGACTAGACCGAATATCCGCTACAACACCATGGGTGCCATCGGCCGCCTATACTGCCTAGGTGTCTCGCATCTAGCGGCAGTAACATTTGTTCCTTATAGGAATACAATATGGAGAAACCAAAGAAAAACGGTATTATAATTTGTCAGCGCAAATTTATCGCATGCAATTACAATAAGCGCTTTTGTTGGTGAAAATATGTGAAACGTTAATCGCGTCTATTTATCTATTATCATGCATCGTTCGCTAATTGGAGTTCACTTCATTATAACTGTTGGCTTAGATTCTACGTTAATATTAAACATACTCCCCGTCTATTGTACATCGTTTACATTTATGATTGAGCCAAACGTACCTAGAAATTCTGTGCGAATAATACAATAATTCTCCGTTATATTATTACAATAATAAACATAACGTAGAATTATGATGAAGCTGTTATAGGTGCCTCGCGATTGCACACGCGAAAAATCTATCCCATGGGAGATATTTTTTTTTCGGGACAGAAATTATTTTCACCGACACGAATTTCATTCGAAATTACTATAGTACATTTGTAAAACTGCTGCGCGCTGTTTGGCGAATGCTTATACTAGTTAGTGTCGGTACTTAGCAAACTGCTTCGAAAGCTAATCAGCCTTGCAGGGATAGGCAATAGCTTCGAATGATTTTAAAAATATTTCGCTATAACTACGATGTTCTTCTTAAAGTTCTTCAAATAAAAGTGAACTGCTCATTCTTTGGACCGGAACTTATCCTGTGGAAGCGAAGAAAATCCCAATACAGCTTCATCGGAATGCTATGAATTTCTATCGGGCGACGAGACTTTGCTTGAATTCGAAAGAAGGACCGCTCCCCCCCTCTCTCGCAAATGATTTTTATTAGTCTGCTTTATGCTGACGGAAGTGCCCAGTGCAGCTCCATCGTTACTACAGGACATTTCGGGCGACGGTCTAGGTGAGATTATGGTCGATAGGGGAACAGACCCCCTTCCTTTCCTGCAGATGGAATAGTGTATCCCGATAGTTTAGGATTAGCTAAAGTATCTATGCTAACCCCGTGTTGGTGGGGGCGAGGTGAGGACTCTGTCCCCTCGGCCAAGAACATAATACATGGGTAAATTGAATCTCGATATGAGAGTGCTGATTTAACTATTAATATCATGCCAACTGAAATTAATGACATTGGAAGAGAGGGGTCCCCCCCGCTCTCGCAAATGAGTTTTTTTAGTCTGCTTTATGCTGACGGAAGTGCCCAGTGCAGCTCCATCGTTACTACAGGATACGTCGGGCGACGGTCTAGGTGAGATTGTGGTCGATAGGGGGACAGACCCCCTTCCTTTCCCGCAGATGGAACAGCGCATCCCGATAGTTTAAGATTAGCAAAAGTATCTATGCTACTACCGTGTTGGTGGGGGCGAGGTGAGGACTCTGTCCCCTCGGCCAAGAACATTATACATGAGTAACTTGAATCTCGATAAGAGAGTGCTGATTTAACTATTATTATCATGCCAACTGAAATACATGACACTGGAAAAATCCACTGAGCCACCTTTTTTATTTTGTGAAAAGTTTCACGTAAAATACGAATTTCCGTTACCGCTATAACCGTAAATAATAAAAATCTCCTGTCCCCTTTCATCATTGGGGTCAAATTTTGAAAAATGTCTTCTTAGTTATCTTTATGACACAAAGCGTCACTACTGGCCAAATTTCATGTTTCTCGGTTCAGTAGTTCCGCCTGTAAGTTGATATGAGTCGGCTTTTTCTTTATGTTTAGAAGATAACCTGACAAAGACTTTTAAATATTTATAATAGAAACTGACGCAATAGTTCCGATGTTGGTCACGTTTTCAATTCATCATATCATTATTCAAAATACAAAAAAAAAAATAATAACTTTCACATTCAGATATCATCAAAGACGTTTCTCGTGCGTGAGGTCACCCAACTGTGGCCAGTGTGGTGTATTCAAAGAGCTGGTGCTCGTCCTGATGGAATGTTCTCGAGAGAGCGCATTTCGCGCCGATAAATGTTAAAGGATAAATGTTCTATTAAAGGAAACGATTGTAGTAACATTTTGTTTCGGCCCCTCTCAAAGAAGTAAAATTATTGTATTTTATGAATTATTTTTTCCTCAGATTAGTCATTACAAATCTATAGTTAAATGTAACATACACATAAAGACTATTATTATTTATTTCAAAATAGAAAAACAAAATACATTAAGGCTTATAAATAATTATCGATGAATCGACTTATTGTCTGCAATTTTAGGATCTTATTCTGACGTTCCTCAAGATGAAAAGAGTAATAAATACTCCACAATGCCCACTATGAGTAAGTTTCACGTACTTTCCGTACGCATTCTTTTTTACCATTATTTTCTATCGTGAGGAAAACTTTTACGCTACGATCTACCACATCATACGATATCAGGAGCCTTCATAATAAATTAATAGCAGGGACACCTTCAGGATCCTCACTCAGTATGTATGGAATGTTTGATATGAAATAACATTAGAAGCCCATCTCTAGATCGTCCTCAACTTTTTAAAGTTACACTAGCTTCACCCGGTAGCTTCACCCCCGATCCGAATCCGATCCTTTTAGTCGAAGTCTTAATCGATAAATGGACTGTCCAACATAAATTTTTTTTTTCCAATTCCGGCTAGTAGTTCCTGAGATTAGCGCGTTCATACAAATAAACAAACAAACTATTCAGCTTTATATTATTAGTATAGAAGAGGTAAGCGAAACATTATCACGTTTTCCTCCAAACGAGTCAACTATTCCTTTGCTTTTTGATTACTACTAATGCCCATAGACATCCGCATAATTGCTATCCAAATTTGTTGCATTGTCTTCAATGAGTTACCGGAAACTCATAAACCGCAAACAGGGCAAAATCATTTTGCGATGGTAGCATATAAGCAAGAGGTAGCTCCCCAGTCATCCCAATTCGATTGCAATGCAGCATGTCATTATTTCTTACTAAAATTTTCACATAACCTAGTCAAGCCACGTACTGAGCGTTTCCCTTAAACGTTTGCCCTATGTACGATGTAAATACGAGTAAACTAAAAATCACTGAAAACTATGCAAACTTGAGAAACATAAATCACTAGCAAAATAGGAGCTCAAAATATCAGACATATTATGCAAAATAAACTCTAAGGAAATTGTTAGCGAGATAGAAACTACACGAAAAGTCTAAAAGTTTATGCGGCATCAGTGCAACGCTACTCACCAGAGTTCCTTGAGTAGGCGGACCAGGCTTCTAGAAAATGAAAGACGGTTTATTTAAAATTATTTAGTAAGGATCAATAAATACTCTTTTATGGAATCGGTTACCTTCTTCGGTATTTCCGAACCTATACGACTTAGGGAGTTTCTAGAAAATTGCTCACTTATCTCTGAAAGGTCTGCAACGCCTCTACGTTACTCTGGTGATGGGGCTGTTTATGGATGTTGGTAATCACTTACCATCACATGGCCCAAAAATACTATTTCTGTATTGCAGGTATCCAACCGTATAGGACCGAACCGTTGACTCGTGCGATACACGTGTAGAGTATGTTGCATGCCGTGCTTGTTTCGTGGAGCTTATAAGAGTCCTGGTAGACTATGAGCATAAGTAAAAATGGGCAACGTATCTGAAAATTGTATAGCTCTTCATATGTAAATGGGCATCGGTATGCCAATGATTGGATCTTTGAGTACAATTTTGTTGATTTTTTCTATTTCATTTATGATATGAACAACAAGAGAGAGAACATTGTTAAGGTAAAGGTAACATAGAAAAAAATATTTGTTAAAAAAACTAGGTACAATAATTTCAATACGAAATTTTTATATGCCAGGTTTAATATATTTATATTATCTTAAAGTACAATGACCAGGTATATTAAGAGTACTAAGCAAATACTGAAAGGGAATATGAATTTGCATTGTTAATTTACTGTTGGAACAAAATGCCACTTCAAGCTTGGCCGCTAGCGGTCAAATCCAGCAATCCACCGCAAAATGTACATGTGCATATTGCGTAGAATATTACTGAGTTACTACCGCAATATTGTAATAATTTTCAATGTTCACTTTTACTAATATAATTTTCTACTTAATTTTTCATATATAATTATGACGAAGACCGTCCATGGACCGTAGGTAGGATATATAGCGTATGAAATAGAATACATAAGTCAGTTTATGATCATAGAAATCCATGAATTCATTTTAATTTTAGTAAATAAGTGTTTAATCTTTTCACGTTAAGAACTAAAAGATATCATAATAAAGAATTATCAATACATTGTAAAACTTGAAATTGCTTTTAACGATTAGTTCTCTATTTTATTATTTTAATAATTGTAATCACTGTATTTGTCTCCATTTATGCTATAATATTACAATACCGCATAGGAAACTTCTCCTTTATTTATTATTTTGTTTTTACTTTCGACATTATGCAGGTACATAACTAATCAACAATATGCTTTTCTTGTTACGGAACTGGTGTGAAGATTTGTAGTTTTGTAATTTTAACGCTTGCTACAATACACATTTTAAAGGATTACTTTAAAGGTTTTACTTCAAAGTGACACATTATGATAATTTACCTAATGGGTAATATTTTCGTACATTCAAGAAATCGATATGTCCTTGATGACTAGGACATATTGATTTCTAATATTTGAAGCTAACATAAAGTTCTCCGCGTTGATGAGAAAGCGAGGTGGCACTACAAAATATTTCGTGACTTCACTATAAAGTACATCGAGACAGTTTACGGATGAAATTGCAATATGTTACATCAATGTCGTTTAAAATAACATACCTCTAACTCATTGTTGATTATAAAAATCCTAAGAAAAGGCTGAAAGTAATAGGAGCATCGGGCATTGGATTAGCCTAATGCTACATACACCCAACTATTATCTGACTCTATCTATTTTGTATATTGTCTTTAGTATTTATCTATCTACTATAGTAAGTTACTTAGGTGGCTTTTATCGCGGTTCTTTTGAGTATTTTACAACCCTCACATTTCATAAGTGGCCACGGTAGCTGTAAAGCGTCTGAAATGTCGGGATTGTAAAATAATAAATAAACCGCGATAAAATCCATTAAAGTTGTTCCATTATAATGTGTAACATTTGCGTAAACTTAGGATATCAATAAAATTAGTTTCAGAGTACTAGTGATATGTCGTATGACACACCATCCTAAAGAAACCAATCCTAAAGGAAATCAATGGGGTGAATTTACAAATGAATTATTCTGCACGATTCTTCTTCACGAAGTGATCCGCCCATAGACACAGGCGTACCATATGACATGTAGGAGCGTCGAGATCACTCAGATTTTCACAAACCACACAAAACGCGATAGTATTCCATAAACGCGTCAGGCCAGGCGAAAAAGTACGAGCACGTTAGATCCAGGAACAATATAACTGTAGAAATACATTCCAATTGGACAGTTCATGGATTAACTTATTCGATTTAACAAATAGTTATACTCTTCAGTTTTACCAGATCGCGATCGAGATGAAATATTTCAATTAAATCAAAACCGAATAAACGATTCAATTTCTTGTATCCGCCATCCATTAAATCGATAACTTTTACGTCGCTTAAGGTTTAACTACTCTGAAATTCACATTATCGTTTCGTTAATGGCTCGTGAAACGGTCTCAGATATTATCAGATATTAAATCGAATAACCGAATCGATTAAGATATGGGTCGTCTCGATTAATATTTACGTGCCGTATCGTAGAAATTACAGCAGCCGTTTAGATTAGCGATACGCGATACGTAGACGGGTAAAATTTTGATTTTGGCGCGTAACAGCTGATATAAAAATGTGACGTCGTTAGTGTATCATCAACATATAAATAAATAAATAAATAAATATACCTTTTATTACCTTTATACTACCTTATAATAAACCTGTATATAAAAGCGAAAAGTCCCTCACTAATTCGTTAGCTGACTTATCACTAAGTTACAGAGACAACAGGCGATAGGAACTTGAAATTTTTGATATGTAATCTTTTTAAGACTAAGGCGAGATTTTGCAAATTTCGACCACTAAGATGGTGGAGTAGCCCCCCGCGAGGCTAGTATGCTATAATGTAGTGAAATTAAAATGTGTATACACAACAAACACAGGGCGAAGGCAAAGTATAAAAAGACAAACTCAGATGAGCATCGCGATCAGCTTATACATATTAGAAATAAGTGTAACAGGATATGCGGAGCTCAACGCCGCTATATACATGATACGGTTGAGAACGGCACGAAGTTTCTCAAAAAACTGGGCATTGGAAAAAAATGTAATTCCTCTGAAACCGTTAGAAAAAGTGACAGGGATTTGTTAAACAAACATTTCGCATCATCATTCCACGGCCACACTAACACAAAACTCAATACACTTACAACTCCTTCCCGTTTTCTAAAATCAAGCCTCCCACCGTTCAGTTTTAATGACGTCTCTGTGAGTGACGTAAAGAGAAATACATTGTCTATACCGTCCGATGCTTTCGGTACCGATGGAGTTAGTCGTAAAATTATAACCGATATCCTTGATACAATTATGCCAGTACTAGTTCATTTATTTCATTTTTCTTTACAATCTTGTGATTTTCCTGCCATTCGAGGAGGCGAATGTAATCCCATTGCTCAAAAAATTAAATCCTTATCCATTTCTGACTATCGTCCTATTTCCATTTTATCCTTCCTTTCTAAAGTTTTGGAGCGATTGGTTCATGAAAAACTCACGTCCTCCTAGAAACAAAATTCTAGACCCATTGCAATCAGGCTTCCGACCTGGCCATAGCACTACTACCTGGTCACTGATGATATTAGATTGGGCATGGACCATAAAAAGTCTCAACACTGTAGACCATGAAATTCTCCTCAGTACTCTAGTATACCTCAATATCTCTCAAACGGCAGCTAATTGGTTTCACGTTTACTTGCACGGCTGGAAACAAAGGGTTCAGATCGACGGCTATTTATCGGAATGGGTTGATATTTCTTCACGGGTTCCTCAAGGTGGTTTTTTATCTCCCCTTCTTTTCGCGCTTTTTATAAATAATATATCTAAGTCCATTTCTTCTAATTATCGCCTATATGCTAATGATCTTCAAATTTATAGACAAAGTTCTCTTGAGGGACTATCGGATGAACTTAATAATGATCTCACTGTAGTATCATCTTGGAGTGAGAGTCATGGGTTGCGGTCTCAATCCAGCAAAAACGAATGCAATTATAACTGGAAGTCGAGGGCTTACTGCACGAATCGATTGGAATAATTTGCAAAATAAAATAATTGCAAAATTGTAAAAACTTAGGGATATCTTGATGAGAACCTGTCCTGGTCACACCAACTGAAGTTGATCAGTAGAAAGTTGTATGCAACGTGGCACTTCTTAAGACGTCTATAATATGTTCTTCCCATTTCTACGAAAATTTCAATTGCGGAGTCTTTATTTATTTCGGTTGTTGGCTACATCTGCTATTCGAACCATACTGAAGGACAGCTAAGTAAACTTGAGCGGCTCCAAAATCTTTCAATCAGGTTCATATTCAGTTTAAAAAAATATGACCATGTTTCTGAGTTTCGCTCTACTCTCAAGTGACTTCGCCGGAACGTTCGAATTCTTTCGACACTCTACTGCATTCTGTATGATCCTAAGCTATTTGAAAGAAAAAAATATGTTTCGTACCCGAACTTCCAAAGATCTTCGGTCTACTGGTAATCTACTCCTTCATGTGCCAATCTGTCATAGCAACTACTACAAAATGTCATTTACCAACAGGGCCGTTGTATTGTGGAACGCCTTGCCACTAGACATTAAGCGTGCAAAAAGATATTTTTTTTTATAAATTGCTTAAATGTCACTGCTTGAGTGTGTGCAGTTCATGATATAATTTTATTTATTTATGTTGTACATATGTATGTTATATTATATTTGTTATTATATTGAATTATGTCTAGGAGTGGTTTAGTAGTAATATTGGCTCTTATTATTATTGTTATTTTCTACCCTGCTGTGTTTGTTTGTATTTTTTCACAGACAAGGTTATATATGTAATAAGACCGCCTTTTGTATACATAACATACAAGTTCCATACAAAACAAAGCAGTTACTGTGAAGTACACTTTACAGTAACTGTTTCGTTTCGTTATATTATATATATGCATGCTGTTGTGTACACAATAAAGTATATTTCACTCATTCATTCATTTATTCATTCATTTGATTCATTCATTCATACAAATCATCACGACACCACCTCTACAGATGGCGGTCACACTTCACAGGACAAACCCGCCAACTTTGGGACAGTAAAATGGGGTGAGGTTCCCATTATCGCCTTTTGCCCCGTGCGTAAAAGCGCATCTCTTCCCCTTTAGTCCCCTCTTCTTAAAATGGTATAAATAGCAGACCGCCCGGTTTAATTGGTTTCACCTGGGTTAATCCCAGGCTTGAACCGTGGCTCCAACATCTAAGCTCAGCGGTCTATAAAGATGGATAAATGTTTATGTCTGTCTGTCTTTACGAAGAGTTAGTGCCTTGCTGCATAGGAGGAGGAATTGCCGTGCATGGTGCATGATACTACCTTCTCATATGCAACGAAATTGTGCCGGCAAGACCGGGGAAGTGTCTCTCGCTCACTTGATACCGACTTAAAGTGACAGCGCCGATGACGCGTTTCGTACGGTTTATGAGTAGCGCCCCATTGGGGGAGGGGTGATAGGAGGGCAGCGCACTTGCGTAACAATCATGGGAACATCCATGGGCGTCGGTAGTCATTAAATGGCTGGTTTGCCCCCCCTACGTTATAAGAAAAATCACAATATCTATTGATCTAGCCCAATTTAGCTACAATTCATCCACAGCACTGCACAAAATTAAATGAACTAGGATAAATTCTCTCAAAAAATTACAAAGCACGACAAGAAATTCAAACATGTTCGGAACACAAAACGCATCTTTTAAGACTACCTTCCAACGTAATGAAAGACAAGAATAGCCTTCCTCACAAGGCGGTGAATAAAATAAGAAACTAAATTGACTACATTATTCTAGCGTAGCTATTCTCATCACGTGCGTTATGAACTCTATTAGAATAGTAACAGAATATAATAATACAGGGGTGGCTCACATTATTACAGGCAACACTGGTAGACGTGATCTGAGCGCTAAAGGTTTTAGTTACTGACACTATAACTGTTATTGTACTGAGTTCAGATACTTCGACTGTTAGGACTCGTGGAAAAAATTTAGATGTAACAAGTAATGTGGTATTTGTACAGATTTTCTGATTATAATAAGAGATATTGCCATGCTGAATCACAGCTGAATTGGACCGGCACGATGGTTAAGCTACCACTTGGTTTGTAAAGCTAAGTACACACTACAGACGCATCCACTGATCTTTAACCTTGCCGATGTTAATCTACTTCGATAGACATAAATATCTAAGATCTCTGGATTATTCTCTTATGCTATTAAATTACACAAACTACTGATTTTTATGAAAACGTCAATTAATACTAATATAGATGTTTCATCAATTTGAAATTCTTACATTCTTGTAACAATATTACCTTTACGTGTCAAAGCTGAGTGCAGCACGTAACGGTAGATTGTCCCTAGTGTATTGTATGTAGTCATAAAATCTTACAACATTGGCTTTTAAACCTATCTCGGATCGCATTCGAATCACAGTAGCCACAATTTGATACGCAATTCACAGACATGGCTTGACCAACAAAAAATCCATAAACGAAAGACTTCAAACGACATGGATGCTTTTTATTACCACTAGAGGGTACTACGTTTATTTTTATTGCACTACCCACGTAATTGTAAGAAAGGGCAGTTGCGTGTGGTTTATGCATTATACCTTCTTTATTGCGGCTCCGGCCTGTTATATACTAAATGATAGCCGTGGATTACTTGTAGTAGCCATCGAACATGTTCCACCCTGCCATTCGTCATTTTGTGTCGCATTAGCAAGACCATAAGGATATATGAGACTATATAGAGGACTTTCATGTTAGTATTTAGCTCATTGTTTTCCTCTCTATAGCCTTAAGGCCTTTTGATGACTACCGACGCTCATGGAAATTCGCATAATTGTTACGCAGATGCGTCGCCCTCCTATCATCCCCCCTCAATAGGCCACCGGCTACTAACAAACCGCACGACGCTGTCACTTCACGCCGGAATGAAGTGAGCGAGAGGTAATTCCCCGGTGTTACCGGCCCAATTCCGTTGCATAGGAGGATGTAGTGTCATGCACCGTGCATGGCACTACCTCTTCCTATAATAAATTAATGTTATAAATTATATATCTATAGAGTTTCGGCGTCTGGATGGAT
>JAFELO010000085.1:709952-735069 GCA_017140195.1 Eumaeus atala
TATTAAGGTCCATAAGCTACAACATTGCCAAGTTTTATCAAAATCCATTCAGTAGTTTATACGTGAAAGAGGAACAAACATCGATCCACACTTACAAACTATCACGTTTTATTTATTATATAAAAAAAAATTGTCCGTTGTCTAATGACTGTACTTACGGTACTTAACAGGGCAACGTGATGTGACTAGTCCATAGATTATCCTTTATTACACGCTAACATAATGAACCTTTAGTAGTGAACATCGGTTTGACATTTGTTGGTTGCTACGCGGATATGACGTCAGCTCCAGAGGAGTGTCCGACTTCCAACTAGTTTTTATTAACTCAAACGACTTGTCGTCAGGTAATAGTAGACTTAGACTGCACTATACGGAAATTGTCAGATATGTCTTTTTACTGTTCACTCTTAATGGGATTAGATCAGATTTTAATTCCTTGTGTGAATATTTCGTAAGTGTAATAGAGACACAAGTCTGTACATATTATGAAACTAAGTCCCCAATAAATATTAATATCATAAATATCCAGATAACTCACAATAGACAAAGCATTGCCCAATTAATGTTTTAGTGTGTAATTTGTTTAGGTAGTAGTACTCCAGCCCGAGTTTTACTTGGATTACGTAGGTACTTAGTGTGTATGTCGCAGTTCGGATTGTCTAAATCGCCGTATTTTATTATGGCTGGCTTTTTTCCAAAACAGAGCTGTTTCGTTTCCTGGCGGGTCAGCGAATGGCCGGAATTAAAACGGCTGAGTTTTCCACCAGAAAGTGTTCATCGTTATACGATACTCAATGATAGTGTCATTGAAACAAAATGAGTTTTAACACGTTTAAGTTCCTGACTTTAACCCTCACAGCGTTGCTTGACATGACAACACAAATGGCATCGATTGTAGAATACAGAAAAATAAAAATACTATGCCCTATATACTTATGGGTGCGTGGTTATCGACTATCAGTAAGAAAATGACCAGTGCGTAGTGCGTCTTATATGCTGCAAGTCTTAAGTCATATATTAAAATACGCGCATGGTTGTAGGTGCTATCTTCATTTCCCGAGATAAAAACCTTTTTTTTTTCGGACAGGACAAGGAAAGTCTGATGGGTTGAAATTATAGTATAATTCCTACCAGCAAGACTCGGGACCAGATCATAAAGCACGGTCCACGTATTCCAGGTTGGAAGCGTACGTGCAGGGCTTCATCGGAGCTGTACACTGCCCGTCGTCTACTCTCCGATCTTAATCCGCTGGATTATGATTTATGGTCAGTTTTAGACAGCTGCTCTAAACGCCACAATAATTCGGAATCCCTAAAACAGTCCATAGAATTGGCTGTGAAGAATTTCCCCTTGGAAAGAGATTGATAGCCAGATGGATGACATAAGAGTATCTGGTCGAAGGCTGCGCTGGACTGTCATCGTGTCGAAGTATACAAGCAGAGAGGGAGGGCTTTCCCTCGAATCCTGCCTGCATTAGCCCGGTGTCTCTCTGTAACGGTAGTGAAGTAAGTGTATTAAAAGTCTCCGACAGATTGTTTGCCCCTCATATGATATTTTTATCGAATTAAATAATTGAGTGCACTTACTATTACACAATAATGTATGATATATTTATTACAAATTTCTAAACCCGTGCACGAGTTTAGGAATATTCCATGAAGACTGGTTAGTGCAGTAACAGCATAGCTCAGATAATCGTGGATGTCGCGGATGTTGTATGCGCTTCTATAACAAAAGTCTTAAATGTAATAAATAATAAATATATTTCATCATCATCATCCTTGTCAGCCCTTATCGGTCCACTGCTGGATATAGGCATCTCTCAATGAACGCCAAGACAATCGGTCTCCTGCTACTCGCATCTATCCCGGACTATGACGAACGTGATAAGCCTTATTTGTACAGTTATACTGATAATGACATGCGTCAGAATGGCTTCGCTAATATGTAAGCCCTCACACGCCCAAACATCCCAAGTTTGACAAACTTTGTTATCTCGCACGTATACGTTTAGTTTCTAGTTATGTAGACATTATGTATGACAGATGTAATTATGGTTTCGACGTTGATAGCGTCTTTTGGATGCCACTTAAACGCCGTCGGTTTGGGAAACGTGATCATTTAGCTAACGTTCGTTAATTCAATTAAGTTATATAATTGCGATTAAATATAATTGCGTTGGATTTACTTCAATTACACGCATTTCCAACGGGATTATGAAGGATTTGTTTATGATTACAGTCTGATTATTTGACATATCCTGTTTTGAAACTTAAAGGTAAAATTGACTGATATGTTAGCAAGTTGTACACTACACAGATAAAATAATCTTGCATTAATAATACCGTCCAAAGTATTGGCTACAACAATCTTTATTTGTAAGATCTTGGATGGCTCACGGGGGAATGAGTTAATAACTAACTAGGAAACTGGGCATCAGCCTCTGCCGATATCAGGTCAATGATATAGAGTCGATTTTACCAACGCCATGGAAGTAGAAATTGATCTCAATGGATGTACCTATCCTTCACTTTGAGAATAGGAGGATATCCGTATGTTCAATTTAACAGGCAAAGCGAGGTGGTTAATCCAGTACGCAAGTACCAGGAAAGTAGACATGTGAAAGGTTTCAACTACAAAAGCAGTGAATTAGGTGATAACAAATCAAGTTGCTTGTACTACGCGCCCTATCTAACTAACTACGGGTTGTAAAAAGGTGTTAGCACCCGAACGTAATAATATTAACTCTGATGACTCCTATTTAGGATAAAACGGGCAGATTTACCCATGATAAGAATAATAGCGTGCTAATGTCCAACGCAAAAGCCTCCCCTAATGAGACTCCTAAATAACTGAGAAAATTAGACGGCCGTAGTAATATACAAGATAAGCCGCGGTTTCCGATTTACTGACTTTGAGTGGTCCATGGGTTTACTTTCATTAGGACTGTTTATATGGGGGCACAGGGTACGTACCACGAGTAAGTCAGGTTAATCGCATGACATACACTATAAAAAAAGTAAGAATGACTGCGATATTTTTCATTCGCAAACTGAAATGTAACACCAAAATTTTGAAAAAAAAATCATCTATACTTATTATTATTATATATTAAAAATATACATATAGATGCCTGATTAAAGGACTTGAGTTGAAGGAAAGTAAAACATCTTCATTGGAGTGTGCAATCAAAATTGTCTATATTGTCGAAACAACAGATAGACCCTACTACAATCCCAACACATCTCTTTCCTTTTACTTACATTCGCAGAAGTTACGTCTAGTGGAATAAGAATTTCTTACAGAAAAATATAACCCAATGTTTAGAGGAACTTATTATTTTATAAACTTATTACGTTTACTCGACATTTTTAATATGTGTATTGGAAACTTCGGCGTATAACCTCACCAAGGTCGGCCAATCATTTGGTGTACCAAGGTCGTTGTCCTCGCAAAAATAATGGGAAACGTAGCTATTTGTATGGGGCGACTGAACTGAAGGCTTAGGCTGTTGAACTAAATGACGTATATGTTTATACTGAATTCGAAATACTCTTAAAAAATCGGAGTTTTGCGTCGTAAGCATGAGGAGAATCACTAATGGATTAGACGTAAAATTAAGTATTGTCATTAAGCGACGCGCAGAAAAGTGATGGAAAGAAGTTTGTGGAAGGAAACCAAAAACAACAACATATCTCCACATCTGTTTCCGAATGGAGTAGGTAGAGAGAACCGAGTGGAAAACATCATGATCCTTACGGATTTGTCTTGCCTCTTTCACATTCAATACTCTCTTCATACAAACACGCCGGTTGCATTGAATCTTGAGACCACCTTCGGATAATACCTGGTCGATTTGATCATTCAATTGTCGGTATCAATCTTCACTGATACCTAAATTGGTCTACATTTGCATAGTAGATAAGTTTTATTAAACTTCTGCTATTCATTTTACATGTGAGAACATCCTTTTCCTAAAAGAAATAACGGTAAGGACGTGCGAGGGTCGAAGCAGGTTAATACTTATCGAAGGATATCCGTTGCTGGCTGTACCTCAGTGCACATGAATGCTTATGTTAGGTTTCTATCTTTAAGCCTCTTGGCTGTAAAACAGAACGTTCGCGGTTTTACTCACGTAACTCCGGTCCTATAAGTCATAGGGTCATGGTATATAGTACATAGCTATCCTCGATAAATGGACTATTCAACAGAAAAATATTTTTCAATTCGGGCGAGCATTTCCTGAGACTAGCGCGTTCAAACAAACAAACAAACTATTCAGCTTTATAGAATTTACTAATTCTACTTAATTAGTATAGATTTCAATATCCAAGTTAATTGATCACTAAGCCCAAACAAGAGTAAATACTAGTGACCTGCTACACTGCTATTACTAATAAAATACATTGTCGAGAACATTTCATATACACATTACACGTTCATATTACACAATTACACTTGTAAGCACAATAGTGATGTAGCTTTTATTGCACGATATCGAGAATACCTAAGACATTAATTTATTTTGTATTTTGTCAACAATGTTAAGTTTCAATAAAATCTGTACTTCTTATGTGAAACGACTAGAGAATTGGTATTCAATGTTAACATTATTAAGAAAACTATATTTACGAAAATGATTATAATAATAATAAGAATCTGGTACCTATGTACGTTTTTATCACCGGAAAATACTAAACAGTTGACTATAATTTGGACAAATACAAAAGCAAATGAGGGTGGAAAGTATGTACAGGGAATATGTTCGAAAAGACATTGGGTGGGCATGTCTAGAATCGATAACAAAATACATTCTAAGAGTTTTAAGAATTTGTGTCTAATTATAGTGCGTCGTACATTACGGGAAAATGGCTGAATATATTTCTATGAAAACTAGTAATCTGTCTAGATAATCCCCAATCAGGTTGTAGGCTATAAAACATTTAAGACAGATTTGATGCGAATGGGATCGCGGGCCCAACTTGGAACTTTGTTTTGAATTTTTATTTCTATTGCGCATGCAGATGCGAATGTAAGAGTAAATTAAAGGAATGTGTTTCTAATAGCAACTCGCCAATCAACCATTCAAAGGTACTTTCATGTGAATTTGTTTAACTCTTGTAATATTATGAACTAGTTACTACCTAGTACTAGTACACCATAAACAAGTTGGTAAAATATTGCAGGCTATAAATGCATAAAATAAATATATGGTTTACAGTACATAAAATATATAGAATGTATCGATAGCTAAGTAACAGCCTAAATAGCTCAGCTCTACAAAACAAAGTCATGTGTATAACAATACAATACGAATAATCCTTCGAATAATCTTCATAGCGGAATGTTACTAGAGAAATATATTTTTATATCACGATAATGAATACTTACATTCGACAAGTTTGACAAGAAGAAACATGTCTGTCATGTCATGTTAAAATTTATGAATATACATACGTAAGTAATACGAGTACTTTTCGAATACGTATACCTCGTGCGTTGTCCCGCACCGCGCCGCGTGCGTTTGTGCAAAGCATCGTGAGTGTTTTATAACTAAGATTATATAACTAAGAATGATACTAAAGTTAGTAACTCTTCAGTTACCCAAACCGTTTCGTTCCCGACAAAAGATCAAGCCGTGGTGATAGATTCAGTTGATGACACACCAATAAAAGACTATTTTCTTTGTGTTTTTGTTTCAAGTAAGGAAATCGCAGATGAACTAACAGAAATTCACCGGTGCAATATTTCGAGCAATAAAAAGTTTCCAAAGACCCCTCATGACGAGAAATAAACGTATAATTCTGTCTAATGTGTGTCCAATTATACCACGTAATACTCTTGAAAATAGATTAGCGGAATTAAGTATAAAATAAATTTTGCCCGTAAATTTCATTAGGGCTGGTATCAGTGAAACTGGTTTTAGTCATGTTCTTGGTTTCCATCGATAGACCTATATATCTCCGGAAGATTTGAAGAACTTACCTGCACGTCTACAAGTTGAATATGACGACAGAACATATTGGATTCATAGTTCTACTGATATCGTGTATTGTTTCTTATGTAAAAAGGAAGTCATGTAGCCAACAAATATTTATCGGATACTTTAAATTCCAATATAAAGCCTAATTCTACTGAAAATTGTGAAGCAGTCAAAATAGTACCTGACTCTTGCCGACCTGTTCCCTTTAGGAGGTCACATCCACCAACGACTGAATTGTCCAGAACTATTCATATCCCTATGGAATTTTCGGATATGGAATGGTGGAAAGATCTTTTTAAAAGTGAGAAGGAAATGAATTTTCGATAGAAGGCCCTGCTAATTTAATTTCCACTAAAAGAAACTTGCTAAAAAACAGAAAAAGACTCACGCTTAGTTAGTAGTAGTAAGTAGTAGTTTAGTAGCTTTAGACACACTCATTAAAAATACCCTTTAGAAAAGTGATTATCCAATGTCTATAAATGAGTTTACGAATTACTTAGAAGAATCATGTGGAAAAGAAAATATTTCTTACAAATAAGTCTTAGTTACACAGAAGATATAGACCATCTAATGACAATGCTTAAATATATTATACCAGTGATTATCTCAAGAAATGTTAAGAATCGTGTAACTGGAATAGTTAAAAAACTAGGTATGTTAGTAGTTATAAATGGGCTGTCCATCCTTTGCATTTAAGGAAATTATATATAAGCCTGATTAGAAGCAGATTGGATTACGGTTGTACTGTTTTTGATAATGCCAGTCAAACAAAGGCAAAAGAGGGCAAAATACTATACTTTATTCAAAACTAATCGTCAAGATAACGTGTAGTTCTTATTAAATCTACTCCTATCTTATATGTTTTAGAAATCGAGTTAATGGAAAATCCTTTAAAAATTAGAAGGAAATATCTGTCTGATATAATTTTTTTGAAGGTTTCTTCGCTATGTACGCACTAATATATATATATATATATATATATATATATATATATATATATATTAGTGCCAACCATAAAACTAAAACCTCGGCGAGTGACGTCAGTGCCGCCTTTGGTGGGATACTCCGGAACTGCGAATCATCATGGCATCTTGACGTCTGGTCAGACCTAAAAGTTATCGACACCACATCCACAAAGGGCTTGTCCCTCACCAAAGGCCACTCCTACCAATTTGGGACAGTGCAATGACTCCCCTTCTCACCGCACTCTCCCATGCGCGAAAGCGCTAAGTTCTCCTGCCCTTTAGGAAATCTCCTTGTAAGAGGTGTACTAAGGAGCAGCCCCGTCGGTGCGATTGGCTTCGCTCAGGGTTTCCGGTCGCATCCCAGACTGCTGGCCCCACCGCCACGATAAGGCTTCAACCACGGTGGGGAGTTCATCTACTACTTGCGCTGTAAATATTTATACCCATATTGCGAGAGTTTTTGTGTCCATTGTTTTTCTGCGGTAACTTCTGACTAATGGAAGTTGAAGGAAGAAGAACTAAACGTGAACAGAGCAGCAGTGACCATTCAAGTGGAAGGGAAAATCTTTCACATTCCGGTGTCGTTTAGATGAGAAGCCAGCATGGGCATAGTAGTAACCATTAGACGAAAATATATAGTAAGATGTAGCGCCAAGTTGCATAGGAGAAGGTAGAGCCATGCATAGTGCATGACACTACATCCTCCAATGCAACGGAATTGGGCCGTCACGACCAGGGAGGTACTTCTCGCTCACATAACAACGCAAATAAAGTGATATCTTCAGTGTCCCGTTTCATGCGCTTTGTGAGCAGCTGGTGGCCCATTGGGGCGGGGAAAGGAGGGCATCGCATCGGCATAATAATTAATGGTAACATCCATTGGCGTCACACAGCTACTTTGCCTCAGATCTGACTTAAAATTTGGCATGAGTTTCGTCGTGATAGCACATCCCGTAATCGTAAGGTAACAAAGTACTGTAACGCGAGGTGGCGGGCTAAAGCTCATATTATAAACAACATCAACAACTGCATATTTTCACTCAAGTTGCCTAATGAGATAGGCAAAGAGCGCCACCGGTCACGATTCTCACATATTTCTTTTGTTTCTTCCACATTCCATATTTTCAGAAGGTCGCTTAAAGAAAAAGAATTATAAATTTGAGAATATTCTTTCATATGATACTGTAATTATAACAATAACCCTATAAAGAAAAGCAAAATAATTAATAGCGTCACGAAGGTTAAGCTAAAAGGTGAACAAACATTTTTGCTCAGGTTACTAGCCGAGGACTGGTGCTCAGACACTCTCGCCGAGAGCACTCTCGCACTTACCGGTTTAAAAATCTACTTAACACGCGACGACTACTTCGAGTAAGTCTTTCACCAACACAGCAATAATGTGTGTCAATTTTTATGGTTTGAAATCTTGAGGTCGTCCTTTCGTTACGAGGGTGGATCTAAAAGTTCTAAGGCCGACCAAGAAAATGATAGAAAAGTGGATCTAAATTTATTTTTATTTTTCGACATAGTCTCCATCTAGTTCAACACACTTCTTCCACCTGGCCTGCAACTTGTTTATCCCCTCGAAAAAAAAATATTCCGGAAGGTCGGCGAAATAATTGTTTACTGCGACTATCACCTCATCTTTGGTCGAAAATTTCGAGTCAAACGTTGGACACCCAGTACGAGATCACAAATTATATCGATGTTTTCTTTCGTGGTAGAGGATGTAGGCCTTCCACTCCTAGGACCATCTTTAATGCTCTCACGACCGCGCTTAAACTCAGCTACCCACTTCTTGATACTGGAATACGATGGAGCAGACTCCCCCAAAGTGCTGACCATATCTTGATGGATGTCTTTTGCTGATAGGCCTTTCTTTATTGAGGTACTTAATGACTGCACGGTGTTCAATTTTCTCCATTATTGAAAATTGCGTCAGATTGCATCAAACAAATAATCACAGAAAATTTATATTGTGCAGTATCGGAATGAAACTGCGCACAATAAATCAATATGACACATACTAACAAATGACGTTAGATTTAAAAAGATATCATAGCTCCATGTGGGTTAGGCCACAAACTTTTAGATCGACCTAAGTATGAAGGTGAACTTGAGGTATCAAAAAATAATATTTTCTTTGCCTTTTCTATGTAGAGGAGAGATATTAAACCCAGCTTTACTATGGTTCAGGTTAAGCTTATAATTATTAACGCAGAACTGGGAAGAGTTTTGTTTTTATAAGAGCCCAGGGAATTACTGTACTGTAGACTGACTGAGACTGATTCTGCATTACTTACACTGTAAAGGGCCGCGTGGTGGTAAGCATGTTCAGCCATAAACGTGAGGTTCCGGGTTCGAATACCGGATTGGACCATACAGAAAGTGCTATTAGGATTTTTCAAATTCTAATAAATATCCGGAGTTAGGAAGTTGGCGGTGTTACACCCTCGTGCCTCGGAGAGCACGTTAAGTCGTTGGTCCTTCGCCTGATTTCTCTTAGGTCGTATCGGATTGCCGTGACATCGGAATATGAGAATAAAGGAATAGAGAGTGCACTTGTGTATGCGTAAACACTTGAGCACTATAATATGTCCCGAGCAGATGGCTCTCTCAATAGAGATGACCGCTGTAGCCGAAATTCGGCTAGGATGACATTATTATTATTATTATTATCATATGATAGTACAATAATATCCATTTTCATTTTTACAATTTTGACTGACGTTCGCTTATTTGTTTGTACGTGTTTCACGCAAAAACTATGTTAAATTAAATGAAAAAAAAAAACGAGTATAGAAAATAGATCTAATTAAACTCGTGCAAATTCTATCATATTACATAACCATCAAAGTCACGGACAAAAACTGATACACAATGTGTATCGTCGTGTCTGTTTCTCACGACTTAGTCAGAAACCACAAATTGCTGCTTAGTTCTTCACAGCACACTCCTTTCCACTCATTTAAATTCGTACATTTTCTAACAAATTTACGTTCGTTTTGTTCTGTAATGAATAAATAAAGTTTCATTCCGATGTCTTTGCTCGATCGACGAAATTTTAATTCAATAGAAAATAAATGGAAACTTTCTTAATAAGATTGTCTTTAACTAATTTATATAACTTCAAGTAAAGATGTAAGTAAGATATTCGAGTACTTTAATGTTATATAAATTAAGCGTCTATAGTGCCGTAGAAGGGATTAATACCGTAATCAATGATAATTTTATGGTATAAGAGGGCAACTTCAAATCTTTGTAATCGGAGGTTGATGATGATGAGCGTAGATGCGTTATCCTTCTATACTACATTCACCCAATGGGCTTCACAATGCTACTGTGCAAGTGAGTGGTCCGCCCCGGTTGTCGCGGCTCAGTTAGACACCATCACAAACAGCTGATCTCTCAGTTTCATTACTCAACAGAAAATTTAAATCCAAATTAATATCTGTAATAAGAATGTCGTCTTGGCGGAATTTAGACCACGTCGGCCGTCTCTGAGGAGAGCAAGTCAACTACACAAAACATATTACAGTGCACGAGTATGTGCGCAGGCACAAGTGCCTTCACATTCACCTACTCCGATGGGACGGCAATGGACACGACCGGAGAGAAATCAGGCGCAGTACCGACGGCCTCACGTGCTCTCCGGGGCACGGAGATATAGCACCGCCAAGTTCCTTACTACGGCATGTTATTCGAAATTGAGAGATCCAAATAACACTTTGGTACAACCCGGGACTGGAACCCAGGACCTTAGACCTATGGTTGAACATGTTTAGAGCTTGACCACGAGACGGTCAAATTAATATCTTTATACTAATCATATAACTCTGAAGTGTTAATCTCAGGACCTCCTTCATAGTGATGGGGGGACGAACGAGCAATCGGAACATTTCTATGATTACCAACGCCCATGAACATCAGCATGGTTACTATGCCGCTGCGTTGCCATACTTTTCACCCCCCCCCCCCCCAATAGGCCATTGCTACAGAGCTACTGGTCTGAATTTGAAACATTTTTGTGTTGAATAGTCCATCTATCGAGACTGGTTATAGGCTACATATTATGAAACTACGACCAACACGACCCGAGTTACGCGAATGAAACTGCTGAATGATGGTTAATTTTAATTCGTAACAAGAAGCTCCTTGTATCAATATATTAGAGGACTTTCATAGAGTCATTATAAAGTAATATCGCAGTGATAATAATCGGAGTGGCGTATTTCTCACGCCGTCTTATGTAACGTGATACGAAACATATGGCGCCCTGTTCAATGCGCCTATGATCTATCTAGTTCACAAGCGACAGCTGAACGCCAACCCGCTTCGGAATTATACGGAAATGTACCATCGAATTGTGTCTAGAACATGGTTGTTAGAACTTATGTATGCACAGCCGAGCATCATATCGCATCTCACTGTTTGACTCGGGTCCTAGTGTCAGGCGCTCGAGATCGAGTCTGGAGTTGGAGCAACAATTATTGTTATATTTCATTTCTATTATTACACAGTCGGAAATTTGGAGATGCTGCTTCTAAACTCGAATCATGGTGAGCACGGTTTTCTCTCCGGTCGTGTCGGACTACCATCCCACTTGCATTAGAGTAAGCAAATAGGATGCACTCGTGTCTGCGTACACATTTGGGTTGCGAAACCTTATGCCATGTTCACTTGGCTAGTATCTAGAGATGGACCACCGCAGCTCCAAAACGAAAGCCGATATTAAGAGAGCGTTATAATGTTAGTACGGTCTCAGAAGTTATTAGTCTACCTGTAGTGAAGTAGACATAAATTTTTAGCTAGCTTTAATAAACTGTTTGTTTTAAGAATCATTATAATTACACATTCATCTTCGTGATTTAGCTATTTTATCGTTCGTTTTGCTGTTATTAAGAAAACTGTCGAAAAGTATAGCGACGTGTCAGTTGATTTGATCAGCTGTTTTAAAGAGGGGAGATCAAATTACGTAATCAGATTTTTGATGACGTATGACCTACTTACTGGCCCCTCGACTCTTTGCCGATATGATGTCATAAAGTTTTGATGCAAATTAAGTTACAATGTTACGTTGTTTCTAAGACGAGTAGGTAGTGACCAGATTCATTGACCGGTGTGGCAGAAGCGGGGAGGTAACTAGCTCTCACTCATGTGATACCGCCGTAAAGTGCAATGCATTCACGTTTCGTGGGTTATGTGAGTATCAGATGGCCCACTGCAGGGGAGGAATGAAGGAGGGTAACACATCTACAAAAAAATTATATGGATGTCTATGGGCTTCGGTAGTCGTCAAAGGCTCTGACTGCTCATTTGTCCCCTTAATGATTAGATATGAGGAGACTGGTATTGTGTCAAAGATTTTCACCTAAAAACGTAATGTTAAAATTTTACGTCGTCCGTTAGTGAAAGATGGAGATTGGATCCGGTCTAATTTTAGTCAGGGTCATGAGTATACACATAACAGATACAGCAGCTCATCTTCAGTGGCAATAAAATGAAAGTCAACGCCCTGCCCAACTACATTGCACCTTTCAGTTGCATCAAAACAGCGCAAGCAAAGATCGACCTAAATACGATTTCCTTTGGTCCAGAATTAACTGTTGGCGATATATTCAGAGTAGTGTAAACAAAATTCAACCTTCCTGCAATTTTATTAGGACTAAGACTGAAAATACTCAAGTCAGGTCGACAAATTTATATTTGCAGTGCCAAAACTATTCAAAGCCGAGTTTGAATTTTAAGTCAATGGGATCAAGTTTTGAATGAAGGTACGGGGTTTCTGAAGATTGTTCTTTTATATTCTTCATGTGGTTTACCGGATGAACATGTGGCAAACGTGTTAAGTAGGTTATGAAAAGTGAAAGGTTTTGTAATATAATAGTAAATTATGTAGCTTAGAAGAATATATCACAACCAGTTTTATTTTTCTAAGGTATAGTATAGGGGAGATACGAGAAATCTGAGCCTTTTTTTACGAGTGCTGATGATGATGATACGCCTATGAACATCCGCATAATTTTTATACCTTGCCCTCCTTTCTTCCTCCCCTCCAATAGGCCACCGGTTACTCACAAACTGTACGAAAAGCGACATCTTACGGCGGTATCATGTGAGCGAGAGGTACCTCCCCGGTCGTGTCGAAATATTTCGCTGCAATGCAACATGGCACTACCTGGCAGCTAACTGAACTTTTTTTCCCATGTGTACATATTATCCTAGCGAGCCGCCTCGACTTCGCCTGCGAATATATTTGAATCGCTTTATCCATGGGTGAAGTTCGCATAAAAATCCGTTCCGTAAGTAGATTTTGATACAGACAATCACATACAAATGGACAGATTTTGATACAGTCAATCACATATAAATAGACAGATTTTGATACAGTCAATCACATACAAATAGACAGATTTTGATACAGTCGATCACATACAAATAGACAGATTTTGATACAGCCGATCACGTACAAATAGAAAGATTTTGATACAGCCGATCACATACAAATAGACAGATTTTGATACAGTCGATCACATACAAATAGACAGATTTTGATACAGCCGATCACGTACAAATAGAAAGATTTTGATACAGCCGATCACGTACAAATAGACAGATTTTGAGCCGGAGCCTTTTTACGACTACCGACGCCCATGAACATCTACATAATTACTATGCCGATGCGTTACCCTCCCTCAGCCCCCCCCCCCACCAATAGGCCACCGGCTACTTTACTGTACGGCGGTATTATATGAGGGAGAGGTATCCCCCGGTCATACCGGTCCAATTCCTTTACAATGAAGGAGGTTGTGTCGTGCACTATAGAACATATGCATAGAACTACCTCTTTCTATGCAGCATGGCACTACCTATTCCTCAAAATAAGTAAAAATTTAAATTGACATTGTAAGCTGCCTTGTTATAAGGCAGCTTACAATATTATTTTTCATAAATTTTGTCATAAGTTCCTATTTACACTTACGGTTAATTCATCAAGCCACCATGACGCCCATCAGTTTACCTGGAAATTAAAAAGAGCACTTATTCAAAAACGGAACAAAAATTTACGAATATAAAAATGGAATACACATTTAAAGATAACGTCACATGGAACGCTGACAGCCATTTTGTCGAACACTGATCAACAATGTGGCGGATTAACGATAAATGGTAGAATAGTATGCTGCAATCATCGAGCCATTTCGGAACGGAAATGCATGCTGGTATGAATCTCGGAGGTAATGACTAACGTGACGCTGACGTGACAACGAATTAAATTAATCGACGTGACGTAGATAAAAAATATTCCAACAAAAGGGACTTTTGTTTATTTGTTAATGTACATAAACATTTTTTTTAAACGCTTACACAATAATTGGCTGGTACAAAGGTACAGCTTAGTACAGCTTATTCCATATAGGAATCTCTTCCAGCAGACGTATTATTGGATAGATTAAAAGACTGCGGCCATTTTTTGGTCGTACCTAAAAATAAAATTACAAAATATAGACAAACAATATTTAACGTACCTGTAATATATACATATACTTAAATATATGCAAGTATATACTGTATAATTGATGATAAATGTATACTAATTAATCATCAATTATACAGTATATAATAAAGTTATATATATATATATATATATATAGATATATATATATATATATATATATATATATGTACATATCTATTTATATTATATTTTATCTAGATACATAATACATAAATATAAAGTAAAATATGATAATTAATAATTACATATTATTAAGATTGAAAATACTCTTTTATTGTCTTTTAAAAGACTGAGTTCTTTGCAAACAGGAACTATAATATACTAATGTTTTCTTTATAGTAAAGGCGGGAAAGCGAGCTGTCAAAACCTTTTGATGCCTACCAAAGAGGAAGGTCCGAACATTCGTCGAGTATGATGGCGAACCCGCAAATTATTGCGGCCCCGTTACCGAGGGGATAGTCGTCCCCTTGCGACCCTACCCGGGTTATGAGGTCCGCCTCGATGCCCGTAACCCCCACAGATATCTACGGAGATGACCAGCAGTGAATTTGGTGTGCCTACCAACATCCATTGACAACCACATTATTAGTATGTTATACTATATTTCTCAACCAGTCAAACTTTAAACGGAGATTTGCAAAGCACACAGAACCGTCGTTCTATACATAACAGTTTAGGAACGTACTTGGATATCTTGTGTCAAAGAATTACCGCCCGTAGAGCGTTTGTTTGTCTATTTCCCTAGTAGGGACACTCGTTGCACATTCCCTTATTGGGTAAACTTATGCACGGTCATCACTTCTGCCTAGAATAGTTTATTGGCGATGTCAATCTGTATCGCTGATAAAGCACAGATGTACCGCCTGCAGAAAGGTCCCTTTTTATAGTTTGGGGGGCAAACTAGTCATTCTCTTCCACCAACGCCCATAGATATCCCCATAATTAAATTGTGGTGTGTGTGGTGGGCTGCCGGTTTCATATAAACCGCACTTATCGCGACAGCATAGTTGTCACTTTACGGCTCTGTCATATGAGCGTGCGTCGTCGCCGTCCCAATTCCGCTGCAATGCAGCATGGCAATATCTTACAGCAGCATACAATACTGTTATATTGCAACAAATACCTATTATATGGAGGATAGATTTATACTGTAAGAGGTATTGCACTGAGAGGTACCTCTCGCTCACATGATACCGGCGTGAAATGACAGCTATGCTGCCACGTTTTTTGTGGTTTGTGAATAGCCGGTGGCTGATTGGAGGAAATGTGCGTAAGGCATGACAATAATTCGGATGTCTGTAGGCGTCGTCAAATTGGATCGCTTACTCGTTGGAAGAATATATAGAAGAATATAGAGAGTGGATATGTCTACAGACGTATCGTCAATAATTATTTGATTTTCACGGTCTCGGATTATGGGAAGTTATCAATTTTTGAGTTATTAATCTGGTAGACCTCATGTCTACCAGATCAATTATTTGATAATGGCCTTTCGCGTTACGTCCTACAGACATCTTCAGCGATGGGGTTACCAGGGCTGGACCGAGACTGAACAATAGTGGGTAAAGTGCTACGTATAATTCGTAATATCTACTATCTATCCAACGTAGCAATGCCATGCTAATAGTAATAATAAGAATCTGTGGACTTATCACTCCACGTTAGCCTAGCCAAGTGCTGATACTTTAAGCACTTGTGTTACTAGTACCAGACAACTGTGTCGTGGTTTAGTGGTAAGCATGTCGAACCACAGTCTTGACGTTCTTGACTCTGTAGTCAGGAAATTGGCGGTGTAAGACCCCCGTGCCTCTGAGAGCAGTTAAGCCGTCGGTCCTTCGCCGTTCTTCTCTCCGATCACGTCGGTCTCATCTGAATAGCAGTATGTGGGAACAGTGCACTTGTACCTGCGCAGACACCTGCGAACTATAGTATGTCCTGCGCAGTAGCTTGCAGAAGCCGACTTTATTATAATAAATAATTTAATGTATTAAATTTATGTATTTAATATTATAAGAATATGCATAACATATACATAGCTAAACGTCCATGATACAAGTAAGATTCGAACCTAATCGGGTTACCGCAGCGACAGCAATAAATGAAGAAATCTTTATAAAATTTCCACTATAAAAAGAAAACTAAAAAGAATAAAAGTATCAAAGCCTGGTAGCGTGTCATGCCAAATGCTGGGGGGTTTTGGGTACCAATACCAACCGATGCAAACGGGTATAGCAACACAAATATTTGCTGTAGGCTCTCGGAAGTTCCTGGTGTTCTGTGAGTGCCTCATGCGAGCAAAGCATTTTTAAATGTGTGAACTGGAAAAACAAAGCTGGAGCTATTTCAACGATCTGACCAATAAAACGAGCGGTGGAAAATCAATGAAATTAAATCTCGTTCTATTTGCATTCTCTTTGCTAACCTTACGTCCAACCTTTCAATATGGCTTTTTCCATTCGGTGTTTCTTTCATTGAAATATGTGTAGAATTTATTGCGGTGCAATATAAAATAGTGATAATAATATGTCTGACTAGCGGACCCCCGTTTCGCATGGTCCTTATTTTTTATAGTTATGAAATATATCATTAGCTTATTTGTGGTGTAATAACATTCGAAATCAGCATTATAATCTTGGAGTTCATTAGTCACACATGTCTAAAAATACTATTACATTTCTCTGATAATATGAGAGCGACTTTGGATGCATGTGGGCATGATGCAAAGATGGGTGTTTAGCTGTAGCTGACCATCCATCTTTTGCCATTTGAAGTTAAATTACAATTTATTGCAGCGCCTTTTTCTACACCAATGAAAGACTTTCTAGTCTTTTATTGTAGAATGAGACGACAAAATTGTACAGACACTATAGCGAATTTAAAAATAAAGCTTTTCAAGGAAAACAAAACAGCACAATAGTATCGACCGACGAAGCGGAATGAGTGCGAAAAGTACAAATATATCTTTTAAGAAATGGTTTCCGTCATCATCAAATTTTAGTTTATAATTTGTATCACGTAAATGTATTTGTTCAGCAGTGGATGGTGCAATGTGATAACTCTATCATTGGTAGTACCTATAGCTGAAGACTGAAGGGCGTGTATTGAGTTACAAGACATCCACGTTCCACAGCAAATTAAAAAGGAAAGAATAAAGTGCTTATTGATGGATTTTTACGCGAATGTTTACGCTTTACAATAAAACTACTTTTACAGATTCTATCACAGTTTATTTGGGAAACGATGGGTCAGTTAAATAATTAAATAAACCGCGATAAAATCAGTAAAAGTAGTCTTAAAGTACTTTTAAACTGACCTGTGGGTATACAATTAGTTGATGATTAGTTGAAGTGAAAAGTCCATTCGGCGTGTTGAGCTTTTTGGGTGAGCAATGATAATGAACTAGCGTCATTGGTATGCGTCACGCATCAGGCATCATGCCTAACGACGACGCCAACGAAAAATACTTTAATCACTTTGGGAATTTTTGGGTAAGCAATAATCATGGAACTCGCGTCATTATTACGCGTCACGCATCACGCCTGATAAAGACGTGAGAGAAAGTTCGCGTGAAATAATGACCACCGACGAAACTAAAATACCTCAATAATGTCATTAAATATACTGCATTACTCAAACTCCTCCTCTTTCATTTGCTGCCTTCAAGAAAGGAAACCTTGAATTTATTGAGGTATTATTAACTGAAGAGGCTTTTAATTCAAAATGGATATACGTGATTTACTCAGTAAAAATAATAGTTGTAGAGTATTAAGTACAAGTATTAAATGATATGAAAAACTTTATGTACCTTAACCAAAATTTCTTAAAAATTCTTCTCGTTTTTTGTCTACGGAACTCTAAAAGCTTAATTTATAAATGGCAAAGTCATAAATATTACGTTTGGCGTAAGCGGCTGTAATGGAATTTTAATGCTGAAATTGATGTTGAGTCAATCTGGATTTTAGGGATTTTGCACAGTTAAAATGTTTCCGAGTAGTTGTTATGCAAATGTGCCTTTTACCACTGTAGATAACATTAATTTATAATTAAATCATTAAAATGTAACGTACATGAGGTTAATGATCTAAAATAGAATAATTTTCAATAACGATGACAATATTGATTAATTATGTCAGTTTGTAAACGTAATAACTTATGAAAATACGTTCCAATTTATTTAACACTTAAAATGATTGATCTAACAGAAACTTCACTTAACATCATATTCATATTTTTTTCTGGGTATATATTGTGATATATAAGTACGTTTCAAATTGAAACGAAAAAAAAAAACACGATACATAAACAGCACAAAAATATTCACAAGATAGAATGATGGTGACCGTCTGGTGGAGCAGTGCCGGACTTGTGCCTCGCAACATCTTAACACATAGTTTAGGATGGTGATGATGGTGACCGTCTGGTGGAGCAGTGCCGGACTTGTGCCTCGCAACATCTTAACCCATAGTTTAGGATGGTGATGATGGTGACCGTCTGGTGGAGCAGTGCCGGACTTGTGCCTCGCAACATCTTAACACATAGCTTAGGATGGTGATGATGGTGACCGTCTGGTGGAGCAGTGCCGGACTTGTGCCTCGCAACATCTTAACCCATAGTTTAGGATGGTGATGATGGTGACCGTCTGGTGGAGCAGTGCCGGACTTGTGCCTCCCAACATCTTAACCCATAGTTTAGGATGGTGATGATGGTGACCGTCTGGTGGAGCAGTGCCGGACTTGTGCCTCGCAACATCTTAACCCATAGTTTAGGATGGTGATGATGCTCCCCTAGGAGCACGGCGACGAGAGAGGTCAATTGCCAGTTGCCAAGAAATGCGAATAATAATGAAGAAGCTCCCAACGATCAAGCCTTCCCTTGTTGCTTCTCCAGCAATAAGAGTAATTAAATATTACACTAGTTAGTGTCTGCGACTTTGCTCGCGTATTTCTTATTACACCCTATAAGTTGCCCAGGCGCATTACGACCTACATAACAAAAAAGCTTTAGACACAGCCGTCCTAATCTCGGAGAATAACGTGTACAAAAACAAACATTCAAACTTTTAATACTTTTTCTTCCAATTATTTGATGTGCAGACGAAGTTTTTTACTGCTTTATTACAACCATATATAACAATAAACAATATATATATATATATTGGTCGTCCTGGCGTTGATTGAAAGAGGCCTATGGACATAGGTCTCCTTTAAGAGCAGTGGGCCGACAAGGGCTGATAATGATGAATCAAGTTTAAAAAAATGTATATAATCAATCAAGTTTAAAAAAAATTATGAATTTCATGAATCAAGTATCATATTTTTCATTCAATGAACGCCAGGACGACCGATCTCCTGCTACTCGCTTTTATCCCGGACCGGCTACTGTAGTAACTTGATTCAGTTTTTTTTATTTTGTTTCTTTTAATATGTTTTATGTCGTAGACATGAATGAAAATTTCACTGTTCCATTTCGATCCATGTTATTTTTTTTTGACACTTACAACATTTTTATATCACAATAACACAATTAGTTAAAGAAAAACAAAAGTAATTTTAATATTTGAGCATTTGATATTTTCAACTTCAGGTTACTAGAGGTAACAACAAAATGAAAGTGTGTGTTGTCGAAACAACGAAAAGAAGGGATAAAACCCAGGCAACCACTCCCAAACATCTGGTACAAGCAAATGCTCCATACAAGTGGAATCGATCGAAATCCAATAAAATTAAAGATTCAGTAAGCGTGCACGGAGAAGCTCGCATACCGCTTGCGGTGCAAATTCGCGGACCCAGCGAATTAAACTTTACTTCACACATGACAAATAATAAATAAACTAATATTTTGCCACAAGTTTAACCACAGATGATACGGTAAGAGGTCGTGCTATGTTGAATTAAACTTTACTTCATACATGACAAATATTAAACAAACTAATATTTTGCCACAAGTTTAACCACAGATGATACAGTAAGAGGTCGTGCTATGTTGAATTGCAGCGGAATGGAGCCGGTAGAACCGTGGCTGTACTTCTCGCTTACATGATGCCCCTCAAAAGTGAAAACTTCAGTGTAGCGTTTCATGCGGTTTACGAGTATCTAGTGGCCCATCACGGGGTGAGGAAATGAAGGCAACGAATTGGCATAGTAATTATGCGGATGTTCATGGGCGTCGGTTGTAGGAAAAAGCCTCCGATTGCTCGTGTGCCCCTTATACTATAAAAAAATCTACCCTTTACATTAAAACTGCTTGGCCGGGTTTTATCGCGGCTTATTTAGTTATTTCCCTCTACTTTAACGGTTGGACTGAAGTGACATGCAAGTTATTACAAGGAGCCGAAGATTTATACTCATTTCGTTATTCTGTTTAACGCAAAAATAATCCTCTCTATTGAAATTTGGAGGTTTCTTTAATTTCAATAGCCTGAGGTATGTCTTTGGAAGGAATTGATGTTTAGCGAGGATTTGCGTTTCATCAAATGGAATGTAGCGGCGGAGGCCTATGTTTAACTTTACTATGTTCGCAGACTGCATGTTTGGTAATGCGACAGTGTTTGCGATATCCGATATAAATATATTTATTGTCTACAGTGACAATACATTCAAGTCATATTTTTTACTTATTCGATAGCAAAGCTTAACTGATAAACTTCCTAAAACTGTATTAAAGTTTCGTGTGATCAGTCGGAATATTGGCTACACACGCACACTTATATAAGCTGATATATAAGGAGGTACAGTAGATACAGACCACAAGTTTGTGAGTAGACAGGTATTATCCTACTACTCTAGGTAGGTAATACTTTGTTGCATCTGAACACGCTAATCTCAGGAACTACTGGCCTGCAGAAAAAATATTTTTCTGTTGTTCAGGAGTGATATATATATATTTTATAAATTCATTTTATTTTATTTGTTTAGATTTTCAATACACGCACATTGTAAATTATATAAAAAATTAAATCCGAAAATTACAAGTATCCTTGATTTCATTGCAGCCCAATCGAAGATTCCCTCTGCAGTTGTCGTTCATTTTTATTGTATTACTAGTTGTTACCGATATCGTACGCGTAGACTACAGACAAAACTACGTGCAAAGGTTATTATTTCTATAGTCTATGTAATATTCTTATATAAATTCTATATATAAGCTGTATTATTGTAGAGTTTAATGACAGTACATTCAGTAGTTTTTACGTGAAAGAGTAACAAACATCTATCCATATTTAAAAATTTTGCGTTTTAATATTAGTACGATTTATTGGTAACAGTGTTGCCAGACGCCTATACCTTGACCCACACACCAGTCAGAGCCAGCAGGCGTACTCCCACTTATGGTTAATATGTTTATTTACCGCGGCGCTACTTGAGCAACCGAAAGAATCAAGCTGATCTCCCCGATATTGATTTTTTTGCAAGTTACCCAAGGAAATTTCAAATATAATTAAAATAATTCATATATGGCATATGCAGCCAGATTAATAAATATTACTTAAAAATCAATCATATTACCGACGCCCATGAACATCCACGTAATTACTACGCGGATGCGTTGCGCTGGTACCCCCCCAATGGGCCACCGGCCAAAACCGCACGAAACGCAACTCTGAAGATGTCACTTTGCGGCAGTATTATGTAAGCGAGAGGTACCTCCCAGGTCGTTCCGGCCGAATTTCGTTACATAGAAGAATGTAGCGTTATTCAAAGCTTTAGAGAACTTTTGTTACATTTTAGACAATAAATAATTGTTCCAGCCCTTAAATTTCGTTAATGAGCATTCAAAATTTAAATTATCTAATCGAACAATTTTCAGCAATCCTTCATTAGAACAGACGATCAAAGCCGATCTAAATTTAAGTTTGGACAACTTCCACAAGTTCCGGCATCTTGTTTGTTCTATCGGATGCTCTCCAATGAGGTGTTATATAGACGCATGTTAATTATATACGCTAAGTTCACACAAGGTTCAAATACCATTCGGGAAATTTTGGTCTATAAAAATACGACGTTTCAAAGAACAAGTAGGCAGATAGAAAGCTAGTTTACTGCAATTTCATTTGGTTAACAGGCGACTTTGAGCAATTTTTCTGCAGTTCGTATTCTTACGAATGAGAAACACTGTTAAGGATAGGCTACGCTTATGCGGGGTAAAGCATTCACGCGCCTAAACCGGTCCTGGCGAGGGTCCAGTGGTGTGTGGAGTTCGCGGCACATTATAGTACCGAATACTCTCAGAAACAACCGTGCCATCTGTGCCGCCCTTGGCGAGGTGCTCGGCGGCTAGTCAGTCCCCTAATGGAGCGACGCCACCTCCGCGTCGTGTAGGGCACAGGACAATCTCGCCAATTTTGGGATAGTGCAATGCGCCTCCTGCTCTTCTTTATTTATTATTTGGTGCCCCCTTATAAGAAGAAGCGACCTCTTCTTATAAGGGGGCACTAAATCTTAAGATCTTTCTCCGCTTCCTCCTCCTCGTCTTTAGTCCCAACCTCTTATAAGTGACACAAAGACAAACCCATCATTTAATTGGCTTTGCCGAAAGTGTGCCTCACCGCCTCAACAAAGCTTGGTCCGTGGCGGGGGATAGTCTATCTGTGTTCACTGCATATTTTCAATATTGGATTTGATTTTGACGAAAAATAACGAAGCTGCAGAATCAACTGACAGTATGTGAATACACGCAATCATAAACATCTGAGTCTTCAGAGCTGATGTGATGTGTCGCCATCCATGAATCTATCCACTAATTGGGCCATATGTCCCTTATAGAAACCACATATGGGAATGCATATTTAATACAGCAACGAACTTTCAAAACTCAGGAATTAAAATAGATTCAACACAATTTTTATAAGTTTCAAAAATGCAGAGCTTAAAAGCGCACTAAACGAAAAAAAATGCACTTCCGAAAAATTGCGATCAAATGTTAGTGCTGCACTCAGTGCATAAAGGCATTTACCAACCTGCATCTTGTTGAAATATTGAAGCTACGAAATAGGATGGGGCCCGACTAGAAGCGGAAACGAAGTACATTTAGATACCTACAGACGTTTAACAATTTATGAATGTATAAATATTGTAATATCTGTGAAATATGATCGCATAAACGTAATGCTTAAAGTTTTCTTGACGTTAGTGAACATTTAAAAGTAAATGCATAATAATAATGAAATTTTTTAAGAAGAGATAGTGCCCCGCTGCATAGGAGGAGGTAGTGCCATGCATGGTGCATGATACTACATACTCCTGTTCAACAGTATTAGACCGGCACGTTTGGACGTTTGCCCCCCTATTCTATAAAGAAGAAAAAAATATTTGGATGACTTGTTAAATAATTCCCTAAAGATAATATGAAAGATAGATGAGTGATGAATACAATCGGTTGATAAATTTACAAACTTTCAATTGGTTCTAGTTACTGCCTAACTCGGGTGAGTTAGGCAGTAACTAGAACCAATTGCTTTAACTTCTTGAACGCAGGCAGTAGATTCTAATTCAAACGCAGTAATAAACTTATGTATTTGCCGTTGGAAGATAAATAATATACTTATATATAGGTTAATAACGAACGTTCCAAGGTAAAATAATGAAAAGCCGTGCGTATACATACATGTCTACATATTATCGGTAGTATCTACGTGTATGAAATATAGATTCTATGTGTAAAATAATACTTCTAGGAAAATAGCATTATGATCTACACCGTTATATCATTTGAAAGTGAAAATCTCCACTAGTAAAGCTTTATCCATAATTAATGAAAATCATATTTCGGAGCTTACAGTGCGCGAACTTACGTACTAATGTATTTATAACGTATTACGTAATAACCACTTTCTTGTTTAGTAGTCGTTTTTAAATCTAAGTTTGAGACCAAAAGCACTCTGTCAAAGAAAAAGGAACAATGTGTTTTTGAATAAGAATACTTTCGTCCTGATATCTATGAATACATCATTAATCAACTAGATTATTACTCTGTACATAGACTCCGGAAACTTATAAAACCCCTATTAAAAGCTTCATACTAATTTAATTCATTTAATTTGTATAAATGTCTAACTCATAGTAGCGTTTATGGACTCCTGGGTTGTGACTCGCGATTGAATTATCAATCTACCTTATTGCTTTTTACGCTAACAATGGCGACCTAATTCAGCTGGTTGTAAGACGGCGTGTAAGATGCAACTTATTGCATCAGAGGCTTATTGAACTCGTATAATTAAGGAATATTGCTTCAACGTTGATATAATTAAGTGTTGACGAGAAACGATAATATTGTGTTTATTGGAAACAAATTGTTTTACGGTTTTAGTCATATTAAAATAGTTATCTTTTATATAGGAAGAAACTTTGAAATTGCTGATTAATACTCTTACGGATTTCATCGTCGTTTATTTAATTATTTTATCAGTTTCAATATCTGAACCATGATCACAGGTCGTCACCTGTCAGCACTGTCGGGATTAGTTAAATAATTAAATGAACTGCGTTAAAATCCGTACAGTAGTTTTATTAATAATAATTAAAGTGAACTTAAGAAATCCATATATGAAATCTGATGTTTCATATGATGATATGATTTCTTAAGACAATTGGTCCGATTCGTTCTACTGATACAGAAATATATGACGTGCCCACCTTGGACTCTTATAATTC
>JAFELO010000085.1:735224-775225 GCA_017140195.1 Eumaeus atala
GGGTTATGCGAACGAGAGGCGGGCACCTGGTCGTCCGGCCCAATTCCGCTGTTTTCTTGTTTTATGCAGGTACCACACGAGGCTGCATGTGTTGATGCGTCAGGATGATATATGGAGGACCGTGTGACCATCCTAAGAGATGGACTCTAGATGAGGAGTATTACGTGTATGATGGCAAGTTATAACACATCACTGAGATACACACCCTAGGTGTCCTCATCTCATGGCCATCGGGGCAGTAATGGATATTGTATATGTCTAACAAGGGCATCAAAGTCAAACCTGTCATCGCGACACAGAATATTTCAATACCTTGACAGGTATGCAACAAGCACACGTCCCCGTACAAACTATCGACAATATGCGGTAGGTACCCGCACTTACGACTGTGACGTCAATAAGCCGAGTCCCCGAAAGTGAACACCTACAGGCGACGTGTGTGAAGGCGTAAAGCACACGGAATGCGCGTAAATTTTTGCGGTAGGAGATTGCGGCATGCTGCGTTACGATCTAATTCGACTTTCATGAACTGCACGAGGTCGCTTACATTATACCACTGTCAAGACATTATGCGTCACATTGCTTGTGGGTTTCCGGTGGCACTAGGAGCAAGAAGAAGGAAGGAGGGCAACGTCTCTGCATAGTTTGATAAGGGTGTATATGGGCATCGGTAGTCACCAAAAGGATTGGATTAATTATTCCCTTATACTATAAAAATCGTTGTTCGTTCGTCCTTTCACTGTTGAACAAAACTGACATTTTATCAATTGTAAGAACCCCTTCTCGACCTCATTATAAACACATACAACGAGCGCTCATCGTGATTCTTTTAAACTTAAATCTGTTTTTAAACACTAATTAAAATCTCAAATGATCTATTTAAATTTCCTTCGAGTTACTGTGAGATTCACCCTTAGTAGAACAAAGAGGAACTGCCGTTGTCAGTTGAAGCTCCGTAACAAATGGATACTCGTGTGGAGCGGAACTGTTCGGGCGGACAGCCGAGGCCATTGTACGTTGATATTGAAAGTTTTATTATCCAAGTCGAAGTTCACCATCTCCCCAGTAATTACTGCACATTTTCAACACAAATGAAAACGTCCATTTTCATATAAGTCATAATGTAAAGTGTGACTATCTTGGGTATGGATATTTTATAACAATAGTTACGTCCCGCGATTTTTCTCGCTTTTTCGGTTCCGAGAAAATATCGAAATAAAACAATCGGAAAAAAAGAAGAGCTTGGATGCAAACACCGTGATACGAGAACGTCATAGATTATTGTAAATAATTAATTTTTATCATTAACTGTGAGGTATATCATGCAAGGATATTGCGGCATCGTTGCGGAAAAAGTCCCCTAAACTAGAAGACGCAAAAAATTTCGCTAATCGCATGGCCTGGTAATATGATAATGATAAATGCAATAGCATCGCCAAAAATAGTTGGTTCCTCAGAAGGAAAAAATGGATCACGGTATGTAAAAATTTGAAGTCGAGAGGATTCTTTTGTGTGTATTTAAGTTTAGTGAAATTTTTAAATAACGTACATTTTAAATATCTCGTGATAATCTCAATATGTGTAAAGCCTATTAGTATAATCCAACAGCAATCTTATCTTCACCATTATACAATAAATATTAAAATTATTTGGTGTCTAACGACCCATAACAATAGCCTCATCCTTTTTTACGTCCATTATTTATCTATTTATATAAATTCAAAGTGATTTTCTTCCCTATGAAAATATTAGAGTAACTTGGGTACATCCGATGCGAAATCGATTATCTATTAAGATATCTACTAAAATTGTGATATTCTCAACTCTGTAAGGCAAAAGTTGTTAAAAAGTTAGGTAAAGAAGACAGGTAGTAGGCATATAAAACTGCTAAGTTTGTATAAAATTGTCCCATTTCAGCGTTGCAGCTAATTGGCACAACCAAATGGCATCACTCACTTCAAATATTTTATACTTAATGAAAAAATGTTGTTCACGATGGCAGTTTTCAAACACTATATGTCATGGAAACAGAACTGCGCAGTACGCTGACAAAGATTTATCATTTCATATAGAAAAGTTTTCTGGTTAAGTTGTGAATCTGGTGACCGCAAACTTCGGTAGTCATCTGTAGCCTATCAATTTCCACGAAACTACAAAACTTCCTCCAACTAATTAAGACGTATTCACAACTTTGATGTACGCTGGTCTGAGAGGACGCTACTTGCGGGTACTTGGAAATTCACACAAAATGCATTAGTTAGCTCACACGTAAAGGTTCCTGTAATTAACGTCAAGTTCGATTTTGTATTATGACTATTTGTGTCATATTAAATTGGATGTTGTGTTTAAATATTGGAAATGACAAGCGAGACAGAGCTAGATATATTCGACATGAGTTAACGACAAGTTTATGATATGGACTACATTGTCATTAATAAAAATAACTACTGAGTTATATTTATAAATGACAATGTGACAAATCAATCCCAGGTTTAAGGGCGGTATCTGTTGGAAAATAAATAATTTAATCAATAGATGTTAGGACTGTGACTTCATGATATCATTAAAATAATACGTTTCTTTGGCAACAATAACTAATTTAGACATAAATATTTGTAGAACCTACTTTACAATACAAAGTACTTAATCTAATTCTTTAATTTTTCAAAGGACGTCAAGACTGCCGGCATCTATCACTTTTTATCCAACTTGTACTGGCTACTTTTATATATTACGAAGGCAAACGAGCAGATGGACCTTTTCTATGATTACCGACACCCATACGCATTTGCTTTGTTATGAATTGTTTCTTTATATACAATATGGGCAAATGAGAAACCAAGCTTCTTTAGGACTACCGACGCGCATCTACATCCACATAATTACTATGCCAATTCGTTGCCTTGAGCAACCGGAATCTCAAAAATTGCACGAAATGCGACAGTATAATTGTACCTTCCAAGTCGCGCCGGCCCAATTTGTAGCCGCACAACACTACCACTTACTAGCTGTGTTGTCTGTGTAGGAACATGAAACGTTTCAGTCTATTGCAGAACTCGGAAATCTTTCGTAGGACACCAAGACGGTATCCTTCAGTTTCAGACCGGCGATTCTACGATCAAAAAGTGACAATACTACGTTTTTTCCATATTCCCTTACCTGTCTGTTCGCACAGAAAGACTAAGTCGCACACGTATATCGAAGTATTACCTGCCTGTGATGTTACAGGTTTCTTTAAAATTAGTCGAAAATATCGTGGAAAATCAGATAAATCAAATTATTTATCATTATCATCATCATTACTCTTACCCAACTCCACCCATGCTCCTACCCATTTCTCGGTATATGGAGCGATCATGGGAGATGTACGGGGATTTGCTCACCGGTTCTGTTCCCCAACGTACCATTCTTGACTCGCTACACATTATTCAAGTGCCCTCTCGTTATTTCACTCTCCACTTCCTGGGGCCTGACATCACAAAGACAGAAGTTGTTTTCGGCCTCGTCAGTCCTGATTATCTCGATGCAGCTACGTCGTCACCTATCCTTCCTCTTCGCGTGCCATGTATGCGCAAATGTCCTCAATTGCCTAAAACACTGTTCGGTTGCGATCAAATCATGGTGATAGACTGGGCCCACTGTCGTTCGTTGGATGCAGTCCACCATGATGTTTCGCTTGTTTTTGTACGAGTCACATTTCCACAGTACATGGCCTCTGGTTTCAGCTTCTTAACCCCAAGTACATAATGGCAGGTCACTTATCGCCATCCTGTGCAGGTGACCTCTAAAGTCACTAAAGTCTAAATAAAGTAAACGTCCCTGTTAGTATCTTCGAAATAACGCACTTAGGTTCAACCCATTGATATGCCAGACGCGTTGTAACTTCTGGAAAGAAGCAGTACAGCTCCCTCCCATCTGCACACGCGGCCCAGCGTGACTGATAAGTGGAGATGACATCGTCCGCGATAGAGCTTTTCTTTTTCTTGTGCTTCTTGCCCCTGAGCCACGGCCACTCCTCCTGCACGTTCCGTTCGAGGAACCTCCAGATCGATAGGCAGAACGCTGGCCAATACTGGTAGCGCCGCACTGCTATATGACCAGTAGGCCCCCGTCAATATAATATATGCCGGTCTTTGGGTGCGTAATAATGCAATACGTACAACATACAAGTGAGAGCGTCCACACCATCGGGATTACCACATTAACGGGACAACGTCCTCTGCTGGACACGGGCCTCTCTCATAGAGCGCAACAGGTCACGGTCACGAGGAACTTGCATCTAGCGGCTCGCCGTCACTAATTCTTTCACAACACTCAGTCTTTCGGTGCGAGGCCACCGGAATTATTAAAATAAAAAAAATATATCAAATAGAAATTCATAGTTACGTAGGTAGCTTTCAATATGTTTAAAAATAAATAAATAATAATGGTCAATAAAATTATCTGATTCCAAACCTTAATCTGCCAAATAAAATTTGAAAAAAAAAATCACACAGGACAACAAAACCAATTAAGCAGCACTGGACACTTCCGTCATCACCATAGTCATTAGAGATGTAACAGTAAAAAAGTATATGAGTATAACGATATACATTTGGGACCGCAGCATATTAACGGCAGCGCGCGGTAATGAAATAAATTGTCTTCATTTACACCATATACAGGTAATAAATTGTTCTATATTCAAATACATTGTATTGTTTTTTCTTGACTATTAATTCAAGAGGTGTAGAGGTATTCAGCCGATTAAATTACTGCTAATGGAACAACGATGTAACTCAATCCCTGTTTCCAGTAATCTGATGGAGGTCGCATGTAAAATAAGAATCCACATTAACGAAATCCAACAAGAATTTGCGAATTCAGCAAATTGTGTTTACATTTCGATCGTATATTTCATTGGAGGGTTTTACATAATATACAATAATGGCAGATTTAGAATTCATATTAATTATTTATTATAAGTAGCCTGTATACGCTTCATTTAGAGATTTTTCTAGCTTTAGGGAAACTTATCATTTTCTTTTTAAAAAAATAATTTTAATAAGGGAAGGTGCTTGATTATTTTCCGTCTCAAATGATTGAGATCCTATAATATTTTTTTAGGTTAACGCGAATGTTACACATTATAATAAAGCTACCTTAACGGCTTTTTACTTTAAGGGCTTATTAATTTACTCAATTCCAAGGAGGATTCCTAGAATTATAAAACCTGAAATTTTCGAGAAGCAAAAAAGTAGATTCTTTAGTTTTATATTGTGTCCCTATTCCATTTTGTTTTTTTTTTTTATTAATGACTACTCTATGATGACGGAGGTGTTCCAAACAACTAACTTCATCGGTTACTATACGACACGTCGGGCGACAGTGTGGGTGATATTGTTGTCTATAGGGTTTATATTATTAGGGCTTCAGAACCAGAAAGAGAAATAACCGTTTTTCGAACCGGCCACTAACATTTTAATTATCGGATATTTGGTTTTGAATTCCAAATTTAAATTTGTTCAAAATTTAGGCTTGCGTATTTGTGTTCCTAATTTAGTTATTCAGTTGTTATTGTTTCATTCGACATTTTTACTAGTCAGAATTTTGTTAAACAAATTAGTGGGATTTTGTATTTTTGATAAAATTTTGAGAACATGCGGCAAATAAAACAGAGCCAACATAATATTTTGAATTAGGTTGAGTAGCACCGATAATCTCTGAAGTTGGCTTAATGGGTGAGGTATACTCATATAGTGAGTTCGGCGTGAACTTGGCTGGCATCCAGGAAAATGATATTTGATATTATTCACCTTAGCGCTATAAGTACCATAGATACGTTATATCTATTGGTTGGTTTTTATTTCTGTTCCAAGTAGGTACGTATTTGAACCACCTGTATTACTTTAGCACAATTGCTTCTTGCTTTTTTATGTGTGCAGACTACAATTTTTGTTTCTAGGTTGGACTTATTCATGGGAGGTTTGATCCTTTTTCAACCTGCCCTTGTCTGTAGACGTGCACTCACAGCAATCAAATGAAGCTGTGTTGGACTGCTCTTCGCTTCCACAGCATAAGTTCAGGTCCGAAAAAGAAATTGGACTAATTTCTTCGTGTCATTAATCTTACTTTATATACAGCGTGGGGATTATGATACACCGAAAAATTGAACATCGTATGTGTATTGACGTTCCTAGCCTACACACAAAAATCAATGAAATATATTCAGTAGTTTAGTCACAAAATATTATTTTACTCTGATTTAGATTGTTTGAAAATATTTTTTTTTAGGTTTCTTGTTAGGATTAATTTGATAGTTATTTTTTATAGTACAGGTAGACAAACGAACAATCGGAGCCTATCAACGACTACCGACACCCATGAATATCAGCATAATTAGGTCGATGCGTTGCTCTCCTTTTTTTATACCTCCACCCCCCCCCCTCCAATGAGCCACCGGCTACTCACAAACCATACGAAACGCGACACCATAGGTGTCACTTTACAGCGGTATCAAGTGAGCGAGACGTACCTCCCCGATCGTGCCGGCCCAATCCCGTTGCATAGGAAGATACTACTAGACTACATCCTTCCATGTAGCATGGCACTACCTCTTACAATATTGATAGTTGCAAAATACTCGTACATACTAGTAGTAATGGTGTTTTCAATTTTCGTTGTATTATAATCCCCACTCTGTATTCTATACAAATTTATCCATTGTATAAGAAAAAAATCTTCTAATTGTTTTCTGAATACATTCTATGTAAATCACGTCATTATCATCACATTATACTTTGAAGTTAAATGGTTTCTAATAAGTTAGATTCGATATTAATTGCGAGTGTTACGTGATTCATACTTTACTCCTGAAGAGGCGAGAGATGAGAAACTATACTGATCCGTCATTGATATCTGTTAAACACATAGATTATGAAAAATATCAATATATACAGAGAACGTCTCAAAACCGCCCACATGAAATAAATTTTCTTTTTTGTTCATTTCAACGAAATGCGTTCAAATTTTGCTGATCTCTAAAATAGAATCTGCACTGTAAAAACGACTTAAAATCATACAAGTTAGGTTGACATTGCCAAAAAGTATATGCAAATACGTACAATCACGGATGCTTTACAGTGGCAGTTGAATATGAAAATGTGTATCTTGCATTTTTGAAAATCATTGATTATGACATTATAGTTTGTTTGAGTTTCTTAGTTGAAATAAGATCTGATTGATTTGAAGAAATTAGATCTTATAAAATAAATAAATGTTTTTTTAGTATAGGCCCTCTATACAAACTTGCAATGGGAGACTTTTCACGACAACCGATGCCCATGAATATCCGCATAATTACTATGCCGATGCGTTGCACTTCTTTATTTCTCCCTTACAATGGGCCAGCGGCTACTCATAAATTGGACGAAACGCGATACCGAAGGTGTTACGTTACGCCGGTATAATGTGAGTGAGAGGTCGTGCTAGCCCAATTTCGCTGCAACGCAACAAGGTAATAAATTAATCAATTAGTGAAAGTAGGCAAATTATGTATGACAATATATTTGATCCGAACTTTTACTTTAATCCTTTTTTACTTGTGGGCCAATATTTTATTTAAATTCAAATAATTATTTTTTCTATGTCTACCTGAGCTATTGTGTAACATCGATTGTGCATATTTGTATATTATATAATTATAAATTATAATAAATAATAGCAAATATATAAAAAATAAAATTGTATAATTGTACAATTATAAAAAAGAGAAAAAATCACAATTATATTATATTCCTAAGAATAATCTTATTTACAATTGTGTGCTTTGCTAAATGTATAAAATACTTTACAAAGACGTGAATGAAAACTGAGTAAAGCTTCGTACCCAGTTAGTACATTTAGTACTTTATTACGTGTGTTATAGGTAAATAGTAAATGGTGTTTTCTTTGTGCTCTGAATAGATAAATTGGGTATAGTGCAGTGTGCTGTTTGGCTAGTGGAAATTGAATGAACGTCAATTCCCGAAGGCACCGTATTCACTTTACGTCGTTACTCCTATAGAAAATTCCTTAAAAATATTTAGAGTTTTCCTCGGATGATGTCGGAATATTGCTTATTTTACAAAATCCACTTGAAAATGTGACGATATTAAAAAGTATTTCTCTAAAAATCTACTATTTTGTATTTCTATACAGCTTGGCAGAAATTATAATATGTTTTTCGTATCACGCTTTTATGGATATCATTATGGTTCAGATGGCTCTCTCAATAGGGATGGTCGCTGTAGCCGAATTTCGGCTTGGACATCATTATTATTATTATATGTATACAAGAATATTTTGTCAGAAGTAATTTTTTTTTCTAAAAAACCTTATGTTTTATGGAGGACATTAATAGCTGTATCGAGCTGGATGTAAATGTACTATATTGTGTGGGGGTATAGATAATGATAATAAACATGGTTGATGGGCTTATAATGAACTCTAAACCTTAAACTTAACGCAAGCTCATTAGCAAAAACGTGGCCGGTCGAACTCATATACGAATTGTAAATATGCATAATATATTTCCATAGGTAATAGATAAACACAGTTCACATAAAACTAGAGTTAAGCCATTGCAGTAAATATTCAAAATATCCTATCCCCGGCTATAATGTGCTCGTTATATACCGGCCCGTTACATGCTATCCCAATTAATTCATCCCTCGATATTAATTATGAGTAGTAACGTAAAACAGTTAATCAACCGCCCAATGAAGGTATCCGGACCGGGATCAAAACGAAATTGAATTGCAAACTGGGAGCCCTACATCGCTGCAGCATAAACAATATTAGTTTAGGTAGGATCAGGTGAATTCAGTTCTGTGAGGCTTTGGTTAATTTAATCATTTGGAATGATTTATCGTGATTTATTTAACGTTATTAGTTCTTATCATCTCTTGGCTTCTATTTTAAAACAAAACTAAGAACGTTTATTGAATGTAAGACTATAAAAATAAATACTTATATTACTTTTAAAAAATGTATCAGTTGTATATAGTATGGCGAAAAGATGGCGTTTTTACGAGAAATGATTGCTGTTAAGGGGGATGAAATCTCTTAAGCGCTTTTCAGTGTTTTTTAATCCTAATTTCGCTTTCGTCCATCTTGATATACCAAATTATACTTGACTTTTTTCGTTTAAGAATAAATGCTCGCTGTGTATGTACTGAGCATAATATTTTTTAAAGAATCAATAACCTGCGAAATGGTAGATGTTAAAAACCTGAGTTAAAAAGGCCAAGGATTAAATTATGGTATCCTATCGTTACTAGATTTGCAGCTCACCAAAAGCTGCTTCAGCAGATACGTTATTTGGTCGGTGAAATCATAAAAATAAGTTTTCTTGCGTAAACGAATAAAATACAAAAGAATCACCTATTCATAATTATAAGCTTAAATATTTCAAAAGTGTTCTTGAAACATTTTAATATTAAATTGATTTCTTATGAGGTTTTTGGCTCGAGCTAAAGAATGCCTAATAAAAAGCCACGAACGTTTTCCGACGGATATGAATAAGTGAATATTGTTTTTACATTTAGATTAGTATTTCGTATTAATTATTTTTACATTGTTTTTTTTTTCATTCATTAGAGAAAAAAAATATATATTGACGATCGGTTGGCGCAGTGGTAACACAGCTCGGATAATCGTGCATCTGAGCTCTTGGGTTCGAATCCCGCCCAGAATGTTTATCTATCGATTAAATGTATTTCTAACATTCGTTCCGTTATTCAAGCTTATTAAAACTCAAAACATGAAAAGGACATACATTATCATCATCATCATCAACATTGTCAGCCCTTATCGGTCCACTGCTGGACATAGGCTTCTCTTAATGAACGCCAAGACGACTGATCTCCTGATACTCGCATCTATCCCGGACCGGTACGCATACCAAGAGCTTTTTCTTTGCCGCTCTTTTCGTGTTCAAATCGTAATTTTAAATAAAATAAAATTAAATAGCCTTGCATAAAAATTAAATAGCCTTGCATAACAATTAAATAGCCTTGCATAACAATTAAATAGCCTTGCATAACAATTAAATAGCCTTGCATAACAATTAAATAGCCTTGCATAACAATTAAATAGTCTTGCATAACAATTAAATAGCCTTGCATAACAATCTTAAAAAACCATTACGCATCGAATGATTGAATGATCAACACCCCATCTCAATTGGTTTAAGTACATTCCACGTATACATTTGAGAAATAAAAAACATAATTATTCATGTATAGATTTCTACTTGCCAACACTTAACAAAACTTCATGACAATCGGCAACTTCATAACAAACAAAATTTATGCATTTGATATTAAATCGATTTCAGGTATTAAATCCGTTCATTATCTTATTATTACAAATGACAGAGCCAATGCAAATTTCGTATTAGTCATTACGAATTAATTGATTTCAGACAGATATTGTTTTGTTGTTTAATTACTGATACGAACGTGGTAATGAATAAATTATGGAACGATTTGATATCGTATTCAAAACTCCTTTAGATAATAGACTATTACTAGAAGCGTAAACGGCTTTTCGATTTTACGAACCAAGCATAGAAACGAACGTTTCTTACAAAAAAGCGAAAATTGTAGGTAATATTAAGAAAATTGTCTTAATAACCTTTAAACCTTCTAATTAATGTAAGAAAATTTAAATTAAACAAATTACAACTAGAAGTAAATCTCTTTGACACTTTTTTGTTTCGAGGGAAATGCGTTTACGATCGATGGGTGTGTAGGACTCGGGGACTATCCGAATACCCACTAAGCCCCGCAGTTGCCACCAGCCGCCTGTAAGTGCCCCGACAAGTCTGCAACGTGGCTTTCCATCTCTTTGACACTAATTAGTATAAGTTAATAAGTTTAGCGATGGTGTTAGCCACGCATGAACGCAACCACATAAATGGTTGTCCCTCCCAGTTAAATTATGTAACCGAACTTCGGTTTGAAGCATTGTTTCATTTATTTTCTTTCAAACTTTTCCATTGTTAATAGTTTTTCGTTCCATTAAAAGTTCAGACGGTGTTCGTTATTGACGTTGTGTGTCTTCCATTTTCTTTGTGTTTAAGATTTATCGCTTTTTGTAATGTGAATCCATTCTATGACAACCAAATATTGATTTGTATTCAAACACGCGACGAGTTGTATTTAACAACATTTATGTTTTCCTAACGACGTTAGTCTGCTACATCAGAATTATATCTTTTACATTCGTTAGGAGCCTCGTGTCAGTGACCACGTACCACTTTTCGTATTGCAGGGGTTTAAAACAGCAGTCGGAGACCTATGATGACTACAGACGCCTATAGAATCGGCTTAATAATTATGCGAATACGTTGTCCACCTTTGTACCTCCCCCCCCAATGGGCCACATGTTACTTACTCACCTTATGAAACACGACTGCAAAACTATCACTTTACGCCGGTGTCATAAGCAAGAGGAGACCTCCCCGGTCGTGGCAGCCCAACTCCGCTGCAGTACAGGAGAGCACTCCCTCTAACTAAAACCGCCGTTAATAGTGGTTTTGTAATATTTATTGTTTTCTATACTTATAGGACAGAAGTAAATCACGCATTTTGGTTTATAACTTCATATTTTTCTAGAGCTATCGAAGTTTTTAAGGAATTAATTATTTCATATGGGGATAGAGGCCCTTTATAATATGATAGGGCGTAGGAGCAGTAGGTGTTTTTGAATACCACTAACACAAGTAGTACAATAATCGTACCTCTTCTGCTCCAATAGGCCCTCCTCTCCTCCAATATTCCAGAGGAAACTTACACACTGCACCAAACGCGCGCTATGATGATTGTGAAATGTCCGAGCAATTCTCAATTATCAGACTAAGCTGTGGAAGTGTGTTCTGGAGCTCAGGCGCAATTAATGTATTTTCAGTAAACCAATTAGGTTTTTTGCAGTGTGATGAATTACGAATTGATCTCGCGTCTTCCCACAGTTAATTTTGTCCCTATACTTTGCTTCCAAATGAAATTATTATGAAATATTTTCATAAAAGCCAGCTACTGTTTTTCAAGAGCTAGACCGCTATCGGTGTTCAGATAGGTGACGGAGTTTAAGCCATGGGCTATTAAGGTTATTATGATTACACTTTACTCTACTTGAATGAATCGAAAATTTACCAATGTTTACGGTATTTTCGGGTTCTAAATAGGCCCTGTAGCATCACGACTTGGTGGGGGCAGTGAGTGGGATAGACCTCTCGATCTGAAGCGTGATGTGCTTAAGAGTGGCAGAATTTGGATTGCGATAACCTCTTTCTTAGAGACGGTTATGTTCCATGAGGAGGTGGCGAGGTAGGTTAGAGACGTGGAAAAATGGCTCGTCATACAGACGGTGGATGGAAGCGCAGCTAAAACATTACTCGCTGCTTATGCCACCTCCCTAACTGAGACCAGGGGTCAGGATAGAAACTTGCCCTCATTGCATAGTACCGACGTTGACGAGACCTCCTGTTGCTTACAGTTCCGGTACACTTCAGAGTAGGTCCATGGCATCCGCGTCGCGCGAGCCCATAGGTACACATCCAGGGCTGGTGGCAGTGCGTAAATGTATTTCCCCGCGTTCAAATAAATATGTTTGTTTATGGTCGTACATTAGCGTGCAAGGGGGGATATAGACTCGAATGAAAGTCGAATGTAATCACGCTTGAACATAATTTCGAGTCCACTATATATGTATATTTTCGAGAATTCGTATTGTCGGATATTCTATGAAATACATACACACGAATTGTTAAAATTCTGAAAAAATTTAACGAGAATTTCGAATACATCGAATATACAAACAACTGACAAGCAACAATTTATAGTTGTATGACGTTTAGAAAACAGACGTTTTTACTTAATATGAAGTTAAGAGATAGAGCCATTGCTGCATAGCAGGTGAGTCGGACCAGAGTGATTAGGTGCCCTTGCTCACACGCAATATGTCTTAAAAGTGCTGAAGTTTGGTGTGGTTATTGAATAGCCGGTGGCCCATTGAATGAATGTCGTGAACACTGTTCTTATAATTGTCTCCTAAGATGACACATATGTTAGGTTTTAATTTTCCGATCTTGATTAAATTGTAAAAGCAACGGTTTTGTATATGTGTCCGTAAATTTATTGTAAAACACAGTGAAAGATAATAAATATTACATCATTTATAAAAGGATCCTCACAGAATTTTTTGTGAGACAGTTGCTATAGGGATCGCTTAGAAATGGCCTAAAACAACACATTTCACATTCCATTTGAAGACCCCACTGTCCTAAAAGGGTCCAATGTATTCAAAGGTCTATGTATGTACATATGTACATGAATAAATATTTTTAATCGAAACAGTAGTATACTTTTTTATGAATAAAAAATTATATTCTTATTTATTACTTTTAATGTTCTTAAATATTTAAATTTATGTTGATTCGTTTATGCAATTTACATGTAACTTAAGTATTTTAATATTTATATATATAATGATCGGAAGCACTATGTAGTGAGAGGTAGTGACCCTGAAGTGTAGCATGCATTGCACCGTAATTGGGCCGGCACCACCGGGGGTAACTCTCGCTCGCATGACACCGCTAAAGTGACAGCTAGCTGTGTCGCGTTTCATGCGATTTGTGAGTAGCCAGTGGTCCATGGGAGGGGAGGAGAGAAGGAAGGCAACGCATCTGCATCACAACCATAATGCGGATGTCCTTGGGCGTCGGTAGTCGTCAAAAGGCTTCGATTGCTCGTTTGCCTCGCTATATTATAAAAAGAGTAATTTTGATATTTTCACCTCAACCGGCAGGTTTTGCAGTGATGGTGGAGATCAGCTACTAGTTTAACATCCCATATGCATTATTTTTCTGGCATCAATTATCATTTTCTTTTCATCAAATTGTCCATTTCTTTGTTTGTAGGCTCTAAACCAAACACAACTCCTCAAATAAGGTATTCTTAATATAATTAAATTAATTATATTATAATAAAGCATTTTTGTAGCCTTCATCGATAGCCGAACCTGTCATTATGTGTGTTATACAATTCGACTGTAATACAGGAATTCCGATAATGTCGTCCACGCTCGTCACATTGTTGTTGTGTCTATATACAATCTACATATTATATACATACATAGTTATATACTATATGTACATAGTTATATACTATATGTACATAGCTATGTATACTCCCGGATCATCACTGTTATAACGTACATTACTGATACACATAACTCTTTCATAATAACTCAAGTCACTCTTGGTTATTTCTCACTCAAATTTCATTTTAGATCGGTATTTTGTAAACGTTACAAAATACCATTAATAATAATAAGTTAACAATACTCTATCAAACAGCTTATTACAGTTATACAAAAACTGGAGAAATCATTTAAAATCCTTCTAAATTTCGTAAAATTAAAAAACACTCAAATTTAAGGAAGTTTCTATACTAATGATAATATTTTACGCATGTTTTGTAAATTCATTTTTTAAACAAACTGTTGTTAAAAAAAAATACTTACAAGAGTAATTGTTTAAATTTTTGTATTGGTAAAATTATATGAATATTCGTATTTAATAGTAACAAGCCTTTTTTGCGACTTTAACATTCAATTTAAGATTTCGCCGCAAATGAATACAAATCAGAACTTTCACTGCTGAATGCACTCTAACGGCCAAGACTGCTCGGCTGCAGGCATCTGAAACTCGTTCATCATCCAGCTGCTGGACAATAATGCTGTGTGCATATTCAATTTTCTTAGCTAAACTTGACGCAGGTAGACATTTGCTTTTCGTAAATAGATCACAATAACTGACGTTCGCTCTATGAATGTAGGACGTTTTGACGACGATGTACCTACGTCCCTATACATATGTAGAGCGTGTGCGTTATTATATACGTTATCAGTACCTTGTATAATCGTGGGTGTTCCATTTTATCTACTGGACTTACGAGTTGTGAATCTACTGGCACACCTCTGCCTACCTCTTGGGGGATAACAGGCGTGAAGGTACTTCTTTTTTTTTGTACGTTGTTACAGCCACATAGAGCCCTCCTCTTCACACTAGAATGAAACCTTTGTTATCACCGTCTTTAATTAGAAAATAAACGTAATCTATTTATTTATGGTTTTCAAGAATCTGATGCATGGTTGTTGAGGTACTCTGTAAAGGTGGTATTGTAATATTGTGTGTATATCATTTATTTATAAATCGTGAACTGAAAACTTTGCTGCCATTCAGAATATCTATCGGAAGAAAATCAGAGAAAATTTGAGCTATGTCATTTTTTGGAAATTATATTTATTTTTATAGCAATAAAGCGATTTCAAGAACCACCTAATTTTAAAGTGTCTTTGTAATAACACGAAGTAGCTGTAATAACACGAATCAGTCCAATCACGCGTCAATACGTAGTAATCATAATTCTTTTAGAGATTTAGTTTATAAAAGTATAGTTTACCTGTGAAATGAATAAGAACGTAATTTATATATAATCACACTTAAACTATACATTTACTCTCAAATTACAAAATAAATCTTTTCCACGACCAAATCCTTCATCTAAAGAAGAAAACAACGTATTACCTCTTACTTTTATAATGTCTAGCACTAAAAATTCGAGGGGAAAAGAGAAAATCCATCAAAATTTATGGACCGGTGTATAAAAGTCACGTGCAGAAATAAACCGTACAATATACGTGTTGAAATGCACTTTCGTATAAAAGGGTGTTATCGATGATATATACTTACATTTCTGAGGAAAGGAATTGTTGTAAATGAATAGGAAGATACGTCGTTTGATCTTTTGGTAATTTTTTATAGATGTTATTCTTTCTAGCGTTTTTTTTATTACCTATTGATTGGACACCTATTGATCAGATAATGACTTAAATAAACGTATATCAGAAGTTGTATATAGCATCCTTAATAAAAACAAATACTAAGAATCTAATTATAATTTTACCCAATTATCGAATACTCAAGTATTGCTCCCAAATATGGAATACACGTTACAATTCTCATATCAACAGGACAGATTCCATGCAGCGTAGATTCCTTAGATTTCTGCGGTACACTGAGAATGAATGACTGCAATTATGAGGTAAGGTGCCGCAGACACCATTAGCTACCCCTACAGAGAGGATAAGAAATTGCTGACATTATGCTCCTAGTTAAAATTTCCCAAAGTCTCATTGACTCGCTACTTACTTTACTTAGACAGCCCATATGTTAGGAAATTCCACATTTCTTAGTTAGTGCTGCTAAAAGCTGAAATAATGTAGTGGTATACCCGTAGCTGTTTACCTCTACAACACAAGTTTGATGGCTCTTAAACAATTTCTATGATAGATTAAAACGCTGAAGTTTTTGGTATAGCTAAACTCTTTAACATCAATAATTACAATATATTCTATTTTAGTATAAATTAAGATAACATTCTTAATTCATACTAAAATAGGACTATTCAATTTAGATGAGCAACTTATTTCATAGCAATCTGTATGCGAAAACATGTAATTTGTGTACAGTTTTAATCATTTATGTATCACTGTTCGTTTTCCGAATAAATTAAAGTAAATAAGCAAAATAAATGCGGAAAGTCTTGTGTGCGGGTTTCCGAGTGGCACTCGAACAGTTTTTAACACTTAAAATAATGATGAAGTAGTGCACCGAAGGAAGTCATTTTCGTTACTCATCAGCTATATAGATGGCGCAGCTGTGAACCTCATTAATTTTAACAACCAACACCAATTCCACTCTTGTTCTAATTTACCGCAGGGATGTTTTATACTTTGACTACTTTTTTGACCTGAATTACCTTAGCGCGACAGAAATAAAATTTCATGTAAGTTATAATTAAGAAAAAGTAGCGGTGAAACAATTTTGCAATGGAGAAATATGGTTTGCATTTAGCGTACAAAAATTCAGCGACAAAATATCAAAGAAACGAAATGAGAGTGCATGTGTACATGTTAAATATGGTGAAACTTATAAGAGTAACCTACAAGAAAATGAGATAATCCTACTAGTGTTATTGATAAGAAAGTTTGTATGTATGTTTGTAAAAAAAAATCCCATATCGATATGGGAAAAATTTTTAGTCACTGGTTAGCATGAATATCTTTCACTCATAAACAACATCAACATCATAAAAACAGATTTCGATGAAATTTGGTAGAGATTGGAATAACATACAACTATAAAAACATCGTTCCCTATGGATAGATTATACGCGTGTGAAACTGCGAGACAATAATACTCGTAAGTATCAGCGAAAGGTAGTGAAGGGATAAATTTCTATAAAAATTAGTACATAATTTTATGTCAAGAATTATTATAATAATTTTAACATACCAATTTTAAGGTAAAGTTTAGTATATATTATATTGGTAACCTTATTCGTAACGCGTTTTCGTTTAATCGAGTCCTAAATGCATTTTATTTCAAAATTATTCAATACGATTATATAATATCATGATAACAGGTTATGTAAAAAAAAAAAATGATTTGTTATACAATACAAATCATTTTATTTTTTTTACATTATAACATATCATATGGCTTAAAATAAATTGTCATTTGAGTTGATTTTAATGAAAATTCGCACATTCATGCGAAATATAATATAATATACCTTGTCGAAATTAAATATGTCGTCAATGAGCACAATATTTAATATTTTAGCCACAAGAACGCTTAGCCGAATCAGCCTAAATCACTTTCAACACCTTATGACCATTGAAGCCATTATGACCGCCGCTAGACGCCGGTCATAAAGGCTTTCTTTAAAACACCATCAATATAAACCCCTCGAGTGGTACACGACCTCCTTCTTCTCCGTTGAGTGGTAAATGGGCGGACAGGATGCTGCGATTTGCTACATAAATTTTCAATTGGAGTACCTATAACTTACCTCGTCGTCCAATCGCCAAACTCTTACGCGGTTCTACATCGAAAACAAAATTGGGTACACAAGCACCTGTTACTAGAATATGTCAGGAATACAATTACATTTGCAACGCCACTATCGAGATCAATATAATTCACAATTCGTTCATGTGTTAAAGAAAGAAATAAAATATTAAGACATTGTATATTCACAAATATCTATAAATTAATTTATATTTAATTTTGGTCCTACTACTTCTACAACCTTATTCCTAAATTCTATTTGTATATTTTTGTAATTTTTTTTTGATATTCGATACATGGATCCATATTAAATCTGACATTAATTAAGTTGCAATTTTATTTTATAATTTATATGATATTTCTATTTTTTGTGTATTTAATTCAATTTAATTTACTATTATATTTGATTTTCAACTTTGCCTTGTGAACGTTGTGTCACCTATAAAAGTGCACGCATCAGAAATGGTTTTTAATTTATATTATTGCTATGAATGTATTAATGTGTGTACCGCTAGTGTCCCACTTAAATAAAATGGCATAAATAAATAAACACCTAACTATATTCACTAAACACTCAGTTTATAATCTATTAACGTATTGAGTCCTCTCAGGAAATAAGTAAGTTAAAGTCGATAGCATTTAGTGCTTGTTATTTCTTTTCAACTGCCCAAGTTTATGCTGTTCATTTCTATAAAGTTCTACCTTAACAACGTTTCCGTTTAGTGAAAAAAGCATATTGAATTTTCCGTATTCAAATATCTTTACACTTCCAATAGGAAGAAACATAGAGTGGAGATGACAATACAAAAATAATTTGAAATGCCATTATAATTAGTGTGTAGGATATATCGATGAACAGTTTAACTATGGTTGATCTTAATCAACCATAGTTAAACTGCTCATCGATATAAGCTGAATTTTACCACAGAAAAATATATCATCATATGCGAACAACTCCAGATTAGCAAAGTTGTAATCTCGAAACTGTTTCAGATCTCATGAATACTTTGCTACAAAGTAGGTAGGTATTGGAGCGCATAGCTAGTTTTACGACTGTCGACTTTATGACCTGCGACAGACTGTTTTAATAGGACATAACATGGGAGCTTCGTGGCATCCCCGTCTTGGAGATTCCGGGATACACTATAGTCTAGAGTCAGAAGGATGTAGCGAAATGGATGAGTTAAAATAATGTTATAAATGTGACGAAATGGTGATATATCAATTGACTGAAAACCAAAGATGACGTAATCTATCTATACTATGTACATATATTATACAGATGAAATATTTGAATATTTGATTATATCTTTGTTTGTCAATTTCCATTGAATGGTTTGTCTGCATATATTATTTGTAATGAACATAGGCCGTATAACATTTCCTAAAACCTTTTGATCATTATGAAAGTTCGCCCTCGTGGTGCGTTATTTCAACATCTCTCTCTCTCTCTCTCTCTCACACACACACACACACACACACACACACACACACACACACACACACACACACAACAGTAACGATACATATTCACACCAACTCACTAATGTGATAGGCAGAGAGAACGGTGTGACTCGTATCACGATCCTCACATACTGCCTTGCCTCTTTCACATTCATTACTCTCTTGAAACATGCCGCTCATTCTGACCATGGTATCTTCCCCGGTACCTACATCTTTTTAATGTTTTTTTAACCTGTCCAAGGCAGTAAAATGCGAGCAAGAGGTACCCTACCTCTTGCTCGCATTTTACTGCCTTGGACAGAACTGTGCTGACGATTTCGTGTAATTTATGAGTAGAAGTTGGCCAATGTGGGAGATGGGGTAAAGTTGAGCAATGCACAGGCGGATGTTAGTCGGCGTCGGTAGTACTAAATTGGTGTTTGCTCCTTTGTCCCATCCCATTTTGCTATAAGAAGCAATTAGTTGAGGTACGTAAAATAACAAAAGGTTGTTATTTTTTCGTACTTACTCGTCCACCTCAATTACTCGTAACAATGTAAGGATGTTTGTGTTTAGGTAGTAAAGTGTAGCTGAATTATGAAGCCGTTAACCTGTCAGCCGAAGACTCGCAAAAGCCTCCTCAACACTGCAAAGGTACTTAGTTCTGTAATTAAGCACAACGTTAAAATACCAATAACTACTAGAACACCTCGTCATTTTAGAATTATGTAATGTATTGACAACGAGGAGGTAGTTGTTACACTGGATTTGCTCGGCTCTTTTCCTTATTCTCTATTCCTGGACTTTGCTAATTGTCTTTGTTAATTACTCTAGATAAGTTACCGTGTGTGAGACAGAAGTTGTGACTCTGGAAGCTCAACAGCTCAAGTGGTATTGGATTACAGGAGTAGCAACGTAACGGACACCTGGGAAACCCTGAAATGCTCCTAGAATCGGAATCCTCCCATCCACGAGGTAAACACGCATCAGTTGCGGAGATAGACCCGAATAACGAGTACCTCTGCAATAGTTATTTTATGCACTCAGTTTATTTTTTTGTATACAAAAGTGTAAAATGCTTTAACTTCTAATATTTCTAGGAAAGAGATTTTTGCTCACGACAAAGGATATCTTTGTGAGGCGACGAGGGAGAATTTCTATTAATTACTTTATATTTTTTGGTTACAAAAAAAAATATTGTTCCATAAGTGTAAACAGAATTTTCAAGGTGTGAAATAGGAGGTAAAATTCTAAAAATCATTGAATTGAAAATCAAAATTCTAGACGGCTAAAAATATATTTTAATGTGCCCAGTGTCATTCGCGTTATCGAGACATACTTAAATACACCTCATGCATTAAAATCTGTATAACCATTTAGGCTATAAGCTACAGCTCTCTGTCAGACTTTCCACTTCTTTACCAAAGAAATGAATCTATATACAAAATGAAATTGATAAACATTACCATTTTTCTGGCGCAAGAGATGGTGGTACATTGTTGTACTCTGTATTTGTAATTTAAAATTCAGGACAATAAAAGTAATACAACTCGATGAAAACCTACTGCTCATTTGCATACTCACAAAAAGTTGATTCAACATAATCGATAAAAGTCACGTATACGGCCACGTGCACCTTACGTAAGTTAATCGATTCGTAATAGATTGTGTAATAGCGGAGAATATACGCTGACATTGGCACTACATAGTGAAAGTAACCTAAATTGTTTGCCGAGGTTTTTTAAACTCTAACATTCATCAATTAGAGTCGCGATCCGTGAAATGTGTATCTCGGTCAGCTCAAGTCCACGCTCAATGCTTTTATTTTTACAATCAATCGAAATGGGAATATATTTTTAACGTTCGAAGATAAGATCGTGTGTATACAATAACTATAGTCGTTTTATAAGTGATTTGCTATTGATCTAATTGGGTGCGGGAGATAGACTTGGATTCTATTGGCCTTTATCCTGTCATCACCATAAGCTCTATAAAGTAGTGCAAGCTTTAATTACTAAAAGTGTTACATTCAGTGTTATGTAACATTTTATGTACAGATTTTAGGAAGAGGTAGTGCCATGATACATAGGAGGATGTAGTGTTATGCATAGTACATGACACTACGTCCTCCTATGCAACGGAATTGGACCGGCACGACCGGGGTCTCGCTCACATAATACTGCCATAAAGTGACATCTTCAGTGTCGCGTTTAGTGCGGATTGTGAGTAGCCGGTGGCCCTATAGCTGGAGGGGGGAAGTTCAACGCAACGGCGCAGTAATTATGTGGTTGTTCATGGGCGTCGGTAGTCGTAAAGAGGGCTCCGAATGCTTGTTTGCCCCCCTATTCTATAAAAAAACAGTGTAAACGAATTCCTTTGAACGTAAAATAATATACTAAATTGGATGGCATTTCCGGGGTACCTACTCTCGCTCACATGTAAGTATGCTGCCACGTTTCATGTGAATTTTGAATTTCTGATGGGCCATTGGAGGAGGAAAAGGGTAACATGTATATGCATAAAACTATGCTGATATCTACGAACGCTGGTAAAAGCGTAGGCAGCGACTACTCGTTTGCCTCCTCCTGCTATAAAAAGGGCCCGAATGAAGAGTCTCTGTTTAAGAATCGGTCACGAATTCATCTCGCAACTTTACTGAACCTAAACTTCTACCGCTAACAACGTGACACAGCCAGTAAATATTGAAATAATGTCCCAAATTCCTGGAGAGGCTGATACATTTATGAAATTCATCTACTTTATAATTACTTTTGCCCACATTCTTACTATTAATTCGGCTTGGTTCTCACGATTCTATCAAGTTTTTATACCCGCGGATTAGAAAACATATTTTTTTACTATGAGCCTTAAGGCTGAGAGTAAAAAATATGTTTTGGTTGGTTTAATCATTGCTGAATATGGTTCTCTATCAATAGACGCCAAAAAGCTGATCCTGTGCTACATACTCCTAAGCCAGACCGACTACTGGACATACATAATACGTCTTCATCACTGCCATCTGGCCAAGATAATAATAGTTATCACAAATGATCATATCGGGATGAAATCTCCCATCATCAGAGGTGGTCGGTCCCTCTTTTGACCCCAAGCCTAGTCTCGTCGCCCGACGAGCCGTACCAATCCGATCAAGCTATATTGGGCGTCGCTTCCACATACCGTGAGTTCTGGTCAAAAAAAAAATCCCCAGAATATAATTGCTCTGTTAGGTATCTATTGTTTTGGAAATAATACACATCTGTTGTTTTAGGAACAGCACATTTTTTCGCGTTTTAGATAGTATAAAAAATATAAATTAATAGAAGTGTTTCAAAGCATTATTTTAAACATCCTGAACTATGTAGAAAACTTTTCTGTATGCTATTCACACTTCTTGCTTCATGCGATGTAACAAACTTACACGTCAAATGACTATTTATAATAAAGTCGTACTAACCGAATTTCGGCCTCGGCGGCTATCACTACAGATACAAGCCACCTGCGCAGGACATATTATAATGAACAAGCATGTGCACAGGCACAAGTGCACTCACTATTCCCTTATTGCCCTATTCCGACAGGACAGCAAGCGGATACGGCCGGAGAGATATCAGGCGCAGTACCAACAGCTTAACGTGCTCATCGAGGCACGGGGATGTAACACCGCCGACTTCATGACTTCGAACTGTTATTTGTAGTTGAAAAAACCCAATAGCACTTTGGTCCGACCCGGGACGCGAACCCAGGACATCACATGTTGTACATGCTTACCGGACCACGAGGCAGTGTCATATGAATATCTATGTAATAAGAACGTACTTATATAATAACATTTCGTAACACACATTGTAACCGAGTTGCTAAACTTATAACACTCGTTCAAAGGTCGCTCCTGTCCAACAGTTGTTCGGTAACCGATATAGACTACATTCGACAGTTCCTTGAAGAACATACGCCATATGGGGTCAACTTGTAAAAAGTTTTATGATATTGGAAATTCACTTTGCCGGAACAAAGTTGGGGCGAAGATATGCGTTGGGACTGTTTTATGGTATTGAAAACATTCTTACTTCCACTACGAGGACATAGTTTAGTATTGGTCGTTTCTCTGTGACTGCTATAGAATACTGTCGTATGTTTTTACAATATAAAATTAAGAAGGAAGTCATAGCAATCTGCACATGTAGCTGAGGGAAGAACATTTCTTCCTGCGAACATTGCCATATTGATTCACATTGTTTATACATGATATGGAGTGTTCTAAGAATCATTTATGATATTCTTAATGCTTTCAGAAATAATCACTTCTAAAGTGATAAAATATGTAACCCAACACCCCCCCCCCGCGCCTGCCACCCCTTCTAACTTTGGAAGTCCCCAGGGGAAATTAAAAAAAAATTGAGATTATAGAATTCAATCAAAACTTCAAACAAAAAGTTGGTTTGAGAAAAAACGACTCCGTGTTTTAAGAGATATTGGTATTTTTGTTTACCGCTACGAAGTCCTTCCTAGACGAGTCCGACTCGATCCTGGCCGGGTTTCGCTAGGAAATGCATTTACACACTGCCGTATGTACTGGCTGGGAGCTGATGGACTAGTGGAACCGAATACTGACCATAACTCGACACATACGGGTGTAGCTGCCCCGGATTTGTATAGTTACAGAGCACCTCGGCGTTTATAGCGATCAATATTGACTTTGTATTTTATATCTGATTCATCGCCAATTGTGTAGATTTCCGGTCAAGGTTTAGCTTTGACTTTTGTGACAAAGATTTTGTACATCGTCAAGATGCCGATGTGCTATACAGCTGTAGGTTATTGGAATCCCGACATCAACCACTAAACTAAAGACCACAAGTACAAAAGGTACTAAGATGACTAACGTCTTGTTAAGACTACCGATACGATAAGGAGTAATAGTTCTCCTCCTCGTTGGATCCTACTTTCTTTAAATGGTAACTAGTGGTAGGCTACCACTCGTACACACCGCTAATCATAATCCTAGGGAGCCCAAGGAAAAATCTAAAACTGTTTTGGGACCCGCAACGAATTTTAAAACTACAGATATATATGAATACTATGTAGCGAACCTCAAACTAGCCTGCAAAATTAATGTTACATTACCCAGTTTCAAGACATGCTCCTAAAGCTTTTAGATATGAGCTCCATGTTTTATCGGATGTAACAATTTGTCCCAGATATAGATCACTTATGGTTAAGTTTGTCACATAAGGCCTCATGTAGCAAAATTAAAAAGAAACAGAACCCTTACTACACGGCAACAGCTCTATACACGATAACAACCAAAACGCCATTATTTCAAAGATATTTTGTACGTATAATAGATTTAAAAACCCAACTGGCAATTAGAATTCACGAAGCGGTGCCCAAAACAATTGCTGTGGAAAAAATAACAAAAAACTGCGAAGATGTTATTGACATGTTTTTTTGTACTCTATGGTATTGTCCTCTAATGGTGCTACATCCGTTGAACCATTGTTTTTTTTTGTTTCGTTTTTTTGGACAAAAATTAAGATTATAGATAAATGTATCAAGGTTTTTATGGAGAGCAGTGATCTTGCGAAATCACTGGAAATTTTAAACGTGATGTGGCTTGTTATAAGCGTGGGTACATAAAATATATTATATTTAAGTTTTAAAGTTTTTCTTAATGTATAAGAGCAAACGCTCATTCAAGTCAGCGTGATGATAAGGGATCACCGATGTTCAGAGAAACCACTCAACTATAGAATAACATGTTATCGATGATGATATAGTGTGTGATCGCGTAACATCATTTTTCAACCTTGCTAATATTTTTTTATAGCATAAGGGGGCAAACGAGGAATCGGAGCCTTTTTCTGATTGACATTTGCATGATTATTACGCAGATGCTTTGCCCTCATATCATCGCCCGAATGAGCCACCGGCTACTCACAATCCGCACGAAACATGCAAACAAACACTTTACGCCGTTATCAAGTGAGCGAGATTACCCGGTCGTGCCGGTCCATTGCATAGGAGGATGTAGTGTCGTGCACCATGCATGGCACTACCTCTTCCTAACTGTGAATTTAAAAAGTGGGCGGTATCGTATATTGCCGACAGAAGTGAAAATTGTCATTGTACGCGCCGTGTAGCTGCTTTACAAATACTGTATTTAGTGACGAAAAAAGTGACGTGACGATGACGCTATTTCCATGTTTATTTCTTTTTGTTCACCCAAAAGTGTTCTAATCGCATAAAAAAGTTTTTCTTCTTCAATAAAAGAGTTTTTTTCGGAAATGAACTTATGCTGTAACAGCGAAGTGCAGCCCAATACAGCTTCATCGCATTACTCGTGTTCCAACCCTCCACTCTGGGACCATCTTTGTGCATCTCGATATGAAAATATTTATAATACCTAATTTAACTATTATTATCATGGCCAGAGAGAACACGGGTTCCCTCACATATCCCCCCCCCCCCTCAACTTAGGGTCGTAACCTAAACGGGTGACCCATGGATAGGATCATGACTGGGATAAAAGTGTGATAGAGATATTCTCGTCTATACAAGATATAGCCGCGGATATAATTAGGACGAAATACAACATACCTGACTAGTGGAACGCCAGCCTTTCTCCCATCTAATTTTAGAGTATATTTATTCCGTACAAGACATGGAACAGCATTAGAAAATATGTACAATTTGTGTGATTAACAGAACCATTTTCATCCTTTAAGATCATTTAGGCGCAATAATATAATTTTCCAGTCAATAAACTAAGGAACATGCCTTCATCTCAGCGCCTCGTTTCTGATTTCGTGTTTGCTTGGAATAAATTTATTTAAACACAGTACGGGTAATAAATAAAATTAAAATCTTTCACCATGAATGATGATTTATATCTATAATGAAAAATTTGAATGTATAAAATTACTTAAATTTATAAAAGTTTTAAATATATCTCCCCGTTGTATAGTGACCGTAACACAAGTCCTTACGGAATTTAGCACAGGAGTAGGCTAACGTGGTGTGATAAGTCCACAGTTTATTATTAATTTAAAGTTGTGCTAATATAATATCATCGTTTCGCCATATACTACACGTCATGTGTTCTTAAAATTAGAAATATATGTTTCTGTAAGACGTAAGGCTTAATGTTCAATTTATTTATGTTTAAAAGGATAATCCCTGCAAGTCTTAAAAGCTCTTCGCACTCCTTAATATACAACATCTATATTACCAAATTTTAACCTTGTCGCATTAATAATATAAATTGACCTATTTGGAGGGCAACGCATCGGCATAATAATTATGTGGATGTCTATGAGCGTTGGAAGTCGTAAAAAGGGCTCCGATTGCTCGTTTGTCTCTTATTCTAAAAAAAAAAGAAATAAATAATAGTGTAATTTTTTTAAAATCTTTTACAGCATAATAGGCCTGCAGACATTCACACCCATCACATACATCAAACGTTGCTATTGTCACGCCACGTCGGTACTAGGGCCGCGCCGATTACTTCCACCGCCATACAAGACTAATTCGGCTAAAAGAAAACCCCGTACCTACACAAAGTGTGACATGCAGATGATGTTGATTTTCGTCAATTTACACGGTCGTGCGTCGAAGTGTGCAATTCGCCTTAGGTGATTGACGCGGCGGTCTAAAATGGCGCGAGTAATCAAATAAGCCACGTGTTTCCTCTAAAAGGCAATGACTTTATCTTTGATGATCTCGGTTCAAGGATCAACCTCGTTTCCCGTACGAGTTGTAAAGCGAAACGGATTAGTGAATTTGAATTTTATGTGCCCGTGTTAAAGGTAATTTTTAATGGGTCCAATTAAAATTGTTAATTACTTTGGAATTGTGTGAGAATTTTCCTAAGGCCCTCGTAATTAGGAATCTTAAGCGGGGGTGTATATTACACTTTGTGACATTATACGTGTTATGTTCGGTATACGGCTCCGTATACGGTACAGTGAACATTCAATCGAGGACGAAGTGCACTTGAAAATATAATGGCGCTGGAAAGAACTGGCGTTCCAGAGTTATTTACAGGGAAGTATATTTTTAACTAAGACTTTGTTGTAGACGCATTTTGCCCATGAATATTTATAGATGAGACGTAGAATAAAACTAGCCAGTAAATAAAGTTTCGCTCACATAGAGTTCACATAGACCATAGACAGTTTAAACAGATATTTTTTTACCTGTGAATAGATATCATGTTTTTAAAATAAACGTAATAGGTTGCAATATTATATTTATATATATCTTTAACATAGTGACGAGCAAATTTCTGTTAAATGTTTTCAGTGAGGAGCTTTCTCTTAAATGTTTTTCGTTTCCTTTATTGAGCTCGCACCAGGTCAGCTCAATGTTGTTTTATTAATGAAACTCGTACATTTTCTTACAAAAGATTACAACTTCAAAAGAAGTGAAATATTGATTTCTCAAAATTTTATAAAAATAAAAAATATAACCTTGGAAATGCCAACCAATCTTTATATTGGCTTGACCTTTCCTCCAGTGTAAAGTTTATATATTTATTACGATTAGAAAAGTCAGACACATATAGTTGTGTTTATAAGAAGACAACTGACTTCGTCTCTGATTTTCGCTCTCAACACTTACTCAGCCACTCTCGTTTAGAAACTAGGCGTTGAAGAACGAAGTTGTATATATTTAAATATGTATATAATTAAAGCTGCGATAAAAAAATCATCATCATTCACTGCGGGTATGTGTTGGAACTATAATGACTAAATTATATGTTATGGGATGTAATTATATCATAATACAGCATATTAATATGAATAAACATAATATGAGAAAAATCACATTGTCTTGGGATTACATAATTTGCTCGCCATGTTTCAGGAGCAAAGGCCATCCTTCAATTAATTCAGGACAACGGGGACGCGACCTTTAATAACGTGTTTATGGTTCAATATACTAATTGTTGCCGCTTTTTTCATCATTATTTTTTGGTGTTATAGTCATTATAACACCATATAATAAATATATGTCTTCTTGTGATAACATGTTGACGATTAACCACATATATAGAAATGAATAGTAGGAGTTACAATAGAAAGCAGAATTGCACTAACCCTGTCATTAGAAAGTCCAATATTAAAGTATATTATTTACTTTATTTAACCTACTTAATTAATGCCTTAATTTTTATTGTTTTGCCGTAAACAATATAAATCTTCGTCTATATTATATTACCATCTACAAAGCTTCCTGCTACTTAACAATTTAATCAATTTTAATTGTGTCCAAAAATTGATATCGTTACAATGATAATAATTTAGATTTTCACGTTAAATGAAAATACTGTGATAGTGCTTAGAAGGATAAATATATTGTGTTCCAGACCCACGACAGTCGTTTGCTTCTCACAGAACTTACGCCCTTAATTTCACCCACAGTAACGTTCGATTCACAGGTACAATATATTTACAACAGGGCAAGTGAAAAAAAAACATTGTGTCTAGATTGCTGGGCTTGAACTAATTGCGATTCCAGTGGAACGTTGACGATTGTATAACCCGTGTATTGTACTTACGTAATTCTCATAAGACCTCCCAGAATAATTTAATTTGACATTTCTATATTTTTTCACAAGGAATGAGACGTGTGCTTAGGGAGATTGTAGATATAATAAATTTTTCCCTTCAGTCTCTTGTGCTTGTGCTCGAGATAATTAGGACTGGCGAGGCCTACACACACACGAGATGACAACTGCTATCTTTGTGGTGTCAGGCCCCAGAAAGAGGACAGTGAAATAACGAGAGGGCACTTAAATAATGTGCAGGGAGTCAAGAATTGCACGTTGGGGAACAGAGCCGGTGAGCAAACCCCCGTGCATCTTCCCATGATCCGCTCCGTATACCGAGAGGCGGGTAGGAGCATGTGTGGAGGTGGGTAAGTGTCTCTTGGGCTGATAGAGTGAGTTTGCAAGAAATAAAATTTAAACGTAGCGTTAAATAAAAATACTTATTCACCGATGAAATACTAGTGAACACAGACGATAGTTTGTAGAATGTGAAAAGAAGTGCATGGCAATCTGTGTGTGAACTCCTTTTCACAATTAATTTGTCTCTGGAAGGGCGAGCACGCATCTGGGAAATGTCTTGCAGATGTCTATGGGTCGGCGGTGATCATTTACCTTCAGTTGAACCGGTCGCTCGTTTTTACCACACTAGAAAAATATTATTTGAAAACATTTTGCCGGTGGCCCATTGGGGGGCGGAAGGAGGGCAACACAGCAGCGTAGCATAATACCGAAGCACTTCCGCGTTGTTGTTGTTTCCTCACACACATACTTGATGTTAAAGAATTATCTGGCAGAAACCGCGGCTCCGACGTTCATTTTACACAGCCACGTCTTCATTTTTATGACGAAAAAAGCCTTACATGTTCGAATGGCAAAATTCATATTCGATTTTCTGTTTCAATGATTTTCTTGTCCCTATTACATGGTAATAAATTGAGTTTTTGTGACGGTGACGAGAGGCAAAATTGGTTAGCGCAGTACATCCAGGACGGGGCCCGCGGGGGCCCGCGGGGGCTCGAGGGGATCCTGATAAAACATCTAATGGAGGCTGAAAATTACATCATATTTGATTTAATATTAGATTATCTTATCAATTTGATGAGTGAAATGAATTGTTTGTGTAATAGATTTAAGAGTTACATATTATCAAAATGCAGATTACAAGTAAACTTTTCATAATCATTATCAGCTGGTTTCCATTAGATGTAACAAAATGCTGTCGCTATAGAATGCTAAATTTGACACACCTCAATACTCGACTCCTATGAATATCCGCATAATTACTATGTCTATGCGTTGCCCTCCTTTCCTCCTCCCTTCCACACGAAACGTGACACCCCAATTTCGTTGCAATGCAGCATGGTACTACCTCTTACTAAACTATGATACAAGGCCCTGTTTTGCTAATGTAATGCTAATGCTAATGCATTTTTAGCTAATGTATTTTCACTAATACATGTCATCATTCTCGCTCACCCAAGACCGAACGAAGCTTGTAAATGGCATGTTACATGACTAATTAAACACTATTCGACGAATCGAAGTTTAGTAGACGCAGTGCACAAATTTATTGGAGCGTGTTTACGATTTAGTGTTTATGACTTCTATGCGACCTCACCCAAAATAAACTGTAATAACCACAGAACTATTTTCGGCTATTACAAAATGAAACAACGCAGAAATAGATTGATTGAAAATATCGAAACTTACATTAAACTATTTGGCCGAACGCCAATACTATTGGAAGGAAAAGGGAAAATTTCTGACAAAAAGCAGTTAATTATCTAGACAAGATAAGTTCATAACGAAATTATTAATTTCCATTTATTCATACGGCGTTTTAATTTGAAAAGCAGGTTCTTTAATTTTTATTTTTATGACGTGGGCTGCAAAAGTACGGTTACACCTGAGGATACGAGGTCTCCAACGCTCACATAATAAATATATCAACAATATCACGTGAAATGTATTGGTTCCCTACTTCTTCTCATTTCGATTTTACTTAGCATTTCGCAGACATTAGATATTTGATTCAATTCACAAACGAATGTGAACAACGGTTTGGTCATACGTAGGAGAAAATGTGGTCGTCGATGGTCCCGCGTCGGACAAAAGCATTATAAGACTTTTCTTTTTCTCAGGTCAGTAGTCAGGAAATTAATCTTGGAGAGGACTGACTGATGTAGTCCCAGACCACACACATCAATGATCGTGGTCTATTCTAAACCCTGCACCTGATTTTTCTACGATCCTTTTGTGTTTTAGATCGTCCGATTACAGTAGGGGAATGATGAAATAGATAAATAGAGACCTGCACTTATGGCTCTTACTATTAAGAGATATGACGTGGTTATAAACGTAAGCACGTTTATTAGCGACAAGCTATGTCTCGACAAACACTACTACGGACCTTCTAAAGGACACGCCAAATCAATTAGACTGTATTTTTGTGTTTATTAATCTGCTAAATGATTTATTTTCAAAGCTATACCCGTAACAAAGGGGTTCGTTGGGTGAATACAAAAACAGTTCGTGAACTAGCAGCCATTGTTGTTATGATCATGTATCCTGTACCTCATATATTGTGTTAATCACGATTCACGATTTAGATGTGATCACAGATATGATAGCTGGTATTGTTGTCATTAGCAGTTTTTGTAGCTGGGGGCTGTTCAAAAATACTAGACATAGCATATAGAGGAAAGATACTTTTTTTTTTGCATAAAACTAGTGTCCGGATTACCTCATGGTGACCAGGCAGAGGCGCTGCCCTCCGTCTCTCCAATACCTTCCCATGGGCTATATGGACTCTAGTAAAATCATACGGGTACGCCTATTTCTGCTCACTGCATACGAGGGCTTTCCTCAGGTTGACAGGTAGCATTTTGTGACAATGTGAAAAACCGTATAATTAAAAAAAAATTGAATAATTTCTACCTACTTTAATGTTGTATATTCATTCCATCATTTGCCATTGCTGCATGGGACCGAAATCGGACGTCTTAACTGACGACTCCCACTAACGGTGAGACCACGCAATGGGAAGAAGGATCAACCCGTCCCTGGTCCTAATTGAGGATGCTATAGAAGATGCCTTTCACGTCCGTCGGTGACGAAGCGGAGCGGATCCGTCATCCTCCCACCGAACCTACCTAGGTTCAGCGGGAGGACGACAACGATGCAGATGAGTAGGTACTCGTTTGCATTTTTTATACACATGACAAAACTCACAGGAAAAGGCCAAAATAAACTGCGACACGATCTAAAGTAGTTTAATTATAACGAATAATTCGCCTAAACTTAAATCAATCTAGTATCACATATTAACATTCAAGACATTGTTCGTAAAACTCGGTAAACTATCCCCCAGTTAGGTGTGGAATCAGATTAAAACGACACACGTGTACACGCGCACGGGCGAAACTTGGGAACATTCATCATACTTGTACAGATGTTTGTAACGAGCCCGACTGAACAAAAAAACAAGCGCCGGGTAATGGGTTCCGTATAGCGTAATTACTCTAACGTTGTTTCGAACTGTGCATTATTTCTAGCTATTAAATTGTCATACACAACTTGTTTTGTTTATCCATATAGAGGATTTACGTCCACGCGGTTAATGATGAACCGTCAGCAAGAGGCGCTCCATGCCTGGACGATTAAAGTTCAGAGGCCCGGATGTGTCTTGGGAATCCCCGGTTGTGTACCTCGGATGCAGTATTGACCGCTCGCTGCGGATGGGCTCGCAGGTTGACGGAAAGGTCAACCAGTCGAGAACAGCCCGCGTTTTGCTGCGGCCGGTACTAGCAACCGGACTTCCTACACGGACGAAACTGGGGATTTACAATCCGGTCACGCCTCACTTACGCTGCCCACACATGGTACGGTCCAGCGGAAACGTCCTACGGGTCATCACGGGAGCCGGTCGCTACGTCCGTAACGACGTGATCGCGCGTGACTTGCGGACAGAGTCGCTGCTGGAGTTTGTGGTTCGATTGTCGACCGCTATGTTTAATAGGGCAGACAATGGACCGCATGCTCATCTACGCGACCTGGCCCCGCTGCACGCGCGACCACCTGACGTGAGGCCGTACCCTCGTGAACTCACTCCTCGCGATCCAGCAAGCGGACTAGGGTCTGCGTGTCCGTCAATCCGGACGAGGATCACACACGCACATGCATGATACATCCATATCACTACTCATCAACAATCACAACATACCACATAACACATAGGCCCTAGATAGGTTTTCATTCCCCCCTCCTGAGCCCATAAGCCACCATGGCAAATCCGCAGTCAAGCGGCCCCCTTTACCGGGGATAGTTGTCCGCTCGCGACCCAGCCCCCGGGTTATGAGGTTCGCCTCGGTGCCTGTAACCCTTGCATGGCAACCTGCGAAGATGACCAGGAAGTAGAAAAAATGTTGGGCCACCAGTTTTATACCGGAACCAGCGGAGACAAAATTAATACAAAGTGGAAAAATGAGTTTCAGAATTCCTTAACATAGACAAATATAGCTTCGTTAAGCATTATGGAATATCGATTTTGTCTGGTTTATATATCGATGATATTCTTTTATACTGTAGGTGGAAAATCGATCAATCAAGCCATTTGACGACTACCGATGCCGCATAGACATCCGCATTATTATTGTGTGTGCGGATTCGTTGCCATCCCCTCCAATGGGCCAGGGGCTACTAACAAACTGTACGAAAAGTGCATGTATGGTATTGTACAAACGTATGGTATTGTAAATCTGCGATATAATTTAAAAAAACAGGCTTCAAAGAATCTAGGGAAGATATAATAAGCCTTATTATATGCCAATTAACCTCTAGCGTTTACCCTCAATTTGTTACAGTATATTTAGCAATTATAGACATCTCAAAAACAAATAATCCTTATAATTAAATCGTTGTAATCCTTCAAAATTACAACTTTATTCATTTACAGTTAGGTCTTTTCAATAGGAGTGATAAATGTAACCGGCTCGAGTCAGTTCCAACACGAAATAAAATACAAAGGGTAAGATTATTTATATTCCGAATCACGAATAGTTTTATATTCGGCGCTAAATCGAACTACTGAATATGAAAAAGGGCCTTTCTTTGTACTTTCTCTCATACTCGGAAGAAGAGTGGGGAACATGAAATAATGTTCCCAATAGAGACCTTTTTGTAGCTATAAAAAGTGTTATAAGTTCATATTATATTATGAATTTCTCCAATATGTCTCCGTAAGTGTATTAATGTTTAAATGGGTGTTACATTTCGTGGGCGAGATTTTTGTATGTTATAGTGCTATGCTGCATTGCAGCCGATTTGGGTGAATGCGATTGAACCCGACGTGATTACATAATATGTATGCTGTAATGTTTCGTGTGATATATGAGTTTCTGATGGCCTACGGGAGGCCTCAAAATAATTACATGTTAGCTATGCCGTAATGTTCGTGTTATATATGAGTTACTGGTGACCTATGGGAGGCCCAGGAGGCCTGGAGGTTAAGGCGTCATCATAAAAATTATGCGGTTGCCTATGGGTGTTGGTAGTCACCAAAATACTTGATCCTTTGATCGTTAGTTTACCTTATAGTATAAAAATGTTCTAAAGCAGGTATGCGTCAGAAACTCACAGACATTGTTCTTTGCAACTTTTTGTAAGAGGTCTTGCCATGCTGCATTACAGCGCAATTGGGCAGTCCTGGCCGGGGAGGTACCTCGCGTTTATATGATACTGGCGGAAAGTGATCAACCGAATCAAAATCAATCGAAAATTGGTTTGTGATTAACCGAGGGCCCATTTGAGGGAAATTTAAAGGAGGGCAACGCATCGGCATAGTAATAATGCTAATGTTCATGGGCGTCTGTAGCCGTAAAAAGGCTCCGATTTCTCGTTTGTCCTCTACACTATATAAATAAAAATATTGAACATATTCCTAACCAAATCGTGACGCAGTATAGCTTTATAAGTTATCTTAATTACTGTGTCATGTATTTAGGATTCCGTCCTCAAAAATAAAATCCCTTATATCAGAATATGACTTTGATGTCCGCCTCTCAAAACGTTCTGTACCTTTAAGACGTTGCGCCGTAGGCTTACACATTTGACGTAAATTTCAGCTTGTTCCTTTGACTTATTGCCAAGTAAGGTTTCTGGCAGACGTACAAATGGACGGACGGACGGACAAACAAAGATACAATGTTGGTTCCTTTGGTACATGATGGGTTTTTTCACCGTGGCATGTATTACTAAATAGTTACTAGGCAAACAATGGGCCTTAAATATATTTCATATTCATCAATCCTTCTCATTTTACTCTTAGACAGACAAGAAGTGGCCATCACAAAACATAAAAATGTTGATCATTTTATTTTATTAGTATATTTTAAAGCACTAATATTATAGAACTATAATTCTATCTGCGGGTAGGGGAATAACAATTTTATTTGTATATTTTAAAGCACTAATATTATAGAACTATAATTCTACCTGCGGGTAGGGGAATAACAATTTTATTAGTATATTTTAAAGCACTAATATTATAGAACTATAATTCTACCTGCGGGTAGGGGAATGACAATTTTATTAGTATATTTTAAAGCACTAATATTATAGAACTATAATTCTACCTGCGGGTAGGGGAATAACAATTTACGGCGCCAGACTTATATCAATATATTAATTTAAATTTATTGAAATTTTAAGCGCATTCGAGGGGTGTCAGATACAAAATTTATTTGCAATTTTAAAGTGTCAATTTTTGAGATAAATCGCTTTTGATAAATGTTTTAGAGGTTCATCGTCCGTCCTATCTCAAGGTCGTGCCCAGGTCGACTCCGTACCGATTGTCACGTCTTTTTCTCAGAATATATTATGTAATAAGTTCGGGCCTTGCTCGTAAGACAAATATGCATTAGAGCTTTATATTTTTGATAGACAGTGAATTTATTTGTTATTGTTGCCTGTGTCAGCTGCGTCAGGCATTGCAAGTATCTTCTAAATTATACAGATATAGAGAAATGATAACAATCTGTGGTCCTATCACACGGTACACCACTTTAGCCTGTGCTAAGTTTAACCTTAAGGACTTGTGTTACAGCCTACTAGGCAAGGGAAATACAATTAATCTTTTCTATGAATATAACCAGTTTTATCATAAGATTCTTAGATATCAATATAAGACAATAAGATTAGTAGATAAACATCCCCTTGCTTATCGACCCCAGGCGTAAGGTGCTCGGCATACCCACCACCTTACGACTGGATCAATCGATCATCAAAATATACTTGTGTCCAAGTCTTGTAGATTATTTCGTGTATCATATATACAGTTTCTTGGCCTTAGTTCCATATTACAAGGTTGATTGAAAGGTACTCGGCCTAACACTGGTTCACTCAATTCTAAAAATCAAAACTACCCACATTTTTTGTTTCAGTTCAGACTAGTTCATTGTGTGAAGTTCGAAACGTGTGCGATAGTTAGTTGTGATTTTATAATTTTTTAATCGCGATCTCACAGTTGTAAGAGGTAGTGCCATGCTACATCGGAGGAGTAGTGGCATGCATGGTCCATGACAGGACATCCTCCTATGCAACGGAATTGGACCGGCACGACCGGGGAGGTATCTCTCGGTCACTTTATACCACCGTAAAGTGAAAACTACGGTGTCGCGTTTCGTGCGGGGGATGAAAAGGAGGACTACGCATCGGTATAATAAGATGTTTGTAGGCGCCGGTAGTCGTTGAAGGGCTCCGATTGCTCATTTGTCCCCCCCTATAATATAAATAAAAACATAGTTTCTGCAAATGGAGAAAATCGAACATCGTGCCGTCATCAAGTACCTCCATAAGAAGGGGGTATCACCGAAAGCCATCCATGATGATATGGTCAGTACCTTATTCTGCTCTGTCTTATTTATCTATCAAAAAATGGATGACAGAAGCTAAGCGTGATAGAGAGAGTGTGAAAGATGGAAGAAGGCCCTCGACGTCCACTATTGTCGAAAATGGTAAAAAATACTTGATTTAATTATTGGAGACCGCAGTTCTACGACTACTTTCAGTTGAACAAAAAAGGACGCGATTGACTATTTCACGTGACGGTTATTGGAACCCGATGCAGATGATTTTTTGAATCGGTTTGTTACAATGGACGAAACATGGGTTCATTGCCGTACGCCAGAAACAACAATCGAAACAGTGGAGGAGACCTGGTTTACCGCTAAAAAGGCTAAGGAGATTTTGTCTGCAAATAAGGTAATGGCTTTCATATTCTAGGACTGAAGGGTGTGATTATGATTGGTTATCTTGAAAGGGTTCAGACTATAAACTCTGATTACTAATGTGTCTCTTTACTACGTCGTCTACGAGAGGAAATAAAAGAAAAGCGTCCAGAAATGCTCAGAAGAAAAGTCAAACGTCTGCGCAATCAATGGCTGAAATCCACAATTGTGGCTTTAAACTATTACTGCATCCGCCTTATTCACCTGATCTGGCACCGTCAGACTACTTTCTGTTCCCTAACCTGAAAAGATACTTGAGATTTCAAAGGTTTTCGACAAAGGACGAGGCCAAAACAGCAATAGGCGCATATTTTGTCTCTAAGGAAGAATCTATTTTTTTTCAACGGTCTAAATGCATTAAATGGGAGATGGTAAAAATGCATCGAACTTGATGGTGATTATGTAGAAAAATAAAGATATAAATGATTTTATATGTGGTTATTTTCCTGGTCAGGCCGAGTACTTTTCAATCCTGTCTCGTATAAAGGCTATTTTAGTTAGAATTTATTCAAATGTATCACATCAGCCGTGTAAACTACAACATGCAAGTCAATTAATGTCATCACTTTTATATGAATGCTAGTATCCATTCCTAATTTATAGGATTCTTTATACAAAGTGTACGCTGTCCGTCTATCCATGTCTATCACCAGGCTGCACCTCATGAACACGAATATACGTCTTTATACATGGAAAGTTGTCATTTTTACAAGTGATATATTTTTGTCGACGCTACACCGGCAAATACTAAAAAAAAACAGAATAAATTTATTATTGTTTATGATACATCATATTATAATAACATGCTTATTGAGGGCTTTTATTGCTAATGGCACGGAGCCATCGTACGCGAGTCTGAACCGTACTAAAAAAAAGTATGTAGTGGTTCTCCCGTCCGTTTCATCATCAGCCATTCCATCCGGTCCAACTTTGCAGCAGTAAGGAGATTTCGGCTGAAGCGTCTGTATTACTAAAATACTCGTAACATAGCAATTATATTGCTGAGTATGGAGGCCAGTGGAATAACATGCAGAAGTTGTAAAACCTGGCCAGAAATGACAAATCAGTATTTTTGTTTCTTTTTAATTTAATTTGCATAACTTGTTAGTCAGCTTATTTCTTTAAAAATTTTTTATAATGTTTTACCGAAATACTAATAAATTTTTTTGCGGCGGGTAGACTTATCGTCGAGGGTGATAGTACAAATTATTTATTTATTAAAATACGGGTTCCTAGAAGCAGGAGTACACAAACTGCACAATATCCGAGTGTATTGTGCGGTTTGTGAAAAAGTCACAAGGCCCAAAACGGTAACGGAGGGTAAATCATTTCTATGTCATTGACGAGTCAGATGTTTGTCGACCTCAGCGCTTCATAAACACGTAACACATGTAGCAAGTGATCAAATTCTTCTTTGATATTAAAGGAAGAAAAAGTACATATGAATGCCGTATTACATCAGTTATTCACACATTAATATTTTACTTTACAAGGCGTAGTGCCATGCTACATTACAGCAGAATTGAGCCAGCACAATTCGAGAGGTACCTCTCGCTCACATGAAAAGCTCTCGAAGTGACTTTGTGCTGTCGGTTTATTGTTTCCGATGGGCTATTAAATGGAAGAAGAGCAACATATATGCATAGCAATTATGCGAATGTATCACAATAAACTGAATCGCAAAAGACAAGAACGGCGAATAGAAATAGATTGTTTGTAAACAAAGAACTCCATCGAGGTGCGGCGAGACAAGCGGACGCATTATAAGTTGTCTCAATGAGTTCGGATTTGAACCTGCGCCAACTATCTCTCACCAACCTATCACATACGTCTTTTGTTTTCAAATTTTATAATCTACAGTGTGACATGCACCTATTATACAGGCTGACTGATGAGACACTTTCGTCGCTCATGGGCGTACAACATTGTGGATCAAAAAATATATTAAGAAAATATGTAAAGTAACTTTGCAGAAAACGAAAATGACCTAAAACTCGTATTATGGTCACCGTAATCTGTATGTGGTGGGTGAAGCAGGCACGCCGCCATCGATGACGCCCTTGCCCTCTTATCAATGGCCCAACCGTAATTGCTAATATTATATCAACACGTTTCGTCATTAATAGGACATTTAACTATAAAAGTTACAAATTTAATTACATAGTTTAGTTGTGAATGGAGCAAGTAATACTTTAGTGCAGTGTTGGAAATCAGTCATATTGTTTTTATACAATTTTTATAGTACAATTGCGCAAATAGCAGTGGCAATTATGGCACCTACCAACGCCCATATACATAATTTGATATGTAGATGTAGTCCTTCACTCCTCCTTTTGAATGGTTCACGGGAAATTAATATAGCGTAGAAGAATAGAATGGAAAAAGAGAAAAAACGGAGGGAATAATAATAATAATAGTTCTTCTATAATTAGGGAAATCGCGGTCATCTGCCATCGCGGACCGGTGCGGGCATATAACTTTATCCCTGTTTAAAGATGCTACCCAGTCACTTCTACTGTTCACATGTCTAAGTACTAGTTAGACATAACTATTAGGAATGGCCATTAAAATCAATTATATGGTAACTGTACGGCGATAAATACTGTTTACATTTGTCGAAACAATGGGCAATCATGGCGGATCAGGTGGGCGGAATATGCAGTGACCCGTTTATCAGCTGTAACTCGTAGGCAACCAGATCTCCATATTTCTCAATAGGTTCTTTCGTACAATATTTATACTGCTCTGTTACTGAGCGTCTTCCATTTGTATCTTTCGTTGA
>JAFELO010000085.1:791466-804792 GCA_017140195.1 Eumaeus atala
TATACGGTTTTTATCTATATATAGACGATCTCTGGGGAATGTTTTAATTCAAATTTTGCCCCTGCTATTCACGTACAAAACCGCGGAGGTTCGTTAGTTACAATATTCTAGCTAGTTATATTATAGTGTCCTTCCTTAGATTTGTGTCTTTGGTTTTCTTAGTCCCCTAACTGGTGTCTCTTATTTACAACCATTCATATTCTCTATATACAATCCTCTTTAGAGGGTTCCTCTTTTACGGCACATATATTGAGTCTTTAAAGATAACGATTAAATAAAAAAAATGAGAATAGCAATATCAGGTTTCATGACAATAACTTTGTGTACTAGACTCAATAAACTAATGTTTTAACATGGCAAACGACGAACGGATGGAGTTCCATCCGGCGGTTTTTAAATGGAATAACCCGCTCTCCATTCCAGGGGTAGCAGGTATCCAAGTAGGGTTTGCTTATGTGAATGAATGAATGAATGAGTTACCATCGATTTATCAGAAACATATAAATTTGGCGACTAACTTCACTGACACAACTCCATAATGATGGAGTATCCGCACCACATAATAAAATATTAGCCCAGGGGTTTCCTGTATGGAACTTGGAAGTTAATCTACTGAAGATTAAGTTCCAAGTCTGTCTAGAATGTTGTACCTCTAGGACCCGTATCCCTTCTTCTGATATTTAATGGATTTAATTCTAGTGAATTTGGGTGTAATTTTGGGTTTTTATCCCCATATTGTACCCCACGGAAAGCTTAAAACTATGTTGGGACTCTCCAACACCTATCTGGACCAGCTAATGAGACATATACATGCCTGTACATAGACAAAACAAAACATTATTTTCTTAGCAATTGGTAATTGTATTCTTGATATAAAATGTCTACTCAATATTTTAAACATTGCTCATTCTGTTTTAATTACTTTTGGCCGAACACAATACTTGATGAAACCCGCCAAGTTAATTTTGTGTAAAAGGTTATTTGAAAAACAACTTATTTATTCATATACCTGCATATATAAAACGGTAACCTAATGTAATAGAGCGGTCCCAAACACCTGAAGGCAGGTGATTAATTTCCATATAACATTTTAGTAAGAGGTAGTGCCATGCTGCATGGCAGCCGACACTTAATAGCACGACCAGGGAGGTAAATCTTGCTCACATGATACCGACGTAAAGTGGCTAATTCGGTGTCGCGTTTCGTGCAGTTAGTGCCTAGCCCATTGGAAGTTCGGTGGAAAGAAGTGAACGCATCTGCATAATTTAATTATGCGGATGTCATAGGGCATTGGTAATAGTCAAATGGTTCCGATTTCTCGTTTGCTGTAAAAAAAAAATTACGACCGGTTTGGCATATCCCGCTCACAGGATAACGCCTTGAAGTGACAGCTATGCTGTTGCATTACGTGTGGTTCGCGAGTGTCTCCACTTTCCGGTTGCCTCCTTGGAGACGAGAAGGGAAAGAGGACAGACAGAAAATATGCGGCATATATATGTGTGCCGGCACTCATCAATCCCTCCACGTAGAGCGCCGCAGGTCACGGCCACTTGCATCCAGCGGCTACACGGCACCTTAACCAAGCCATCGGCCCACCGGGTAGGAGGTCGGCCAATATTCCGTTTTTCAATATAAAAAGTGCCAAGAGATATTTAAATTTATACTTGCTACTTTTTACCCATTCCTCTATATGCGGAGTCTGCATGAAACGCGAGCATGTGTAGTAGTCACGCAGATGTTTTGTGAAAGATATTTTCCGGAGAAGGAAACCTTATGAAAATATTTACTGAGGCGTTTAACAACGTAGTAACTATGAGTACCTAGTGACGTATCTCTTTGTAACGTAACAAAAAAGAGAGAATACTCATCCCAGAGAATTAATGCGTTTGAAATTTTTTTTGAAAACTTTTTTTAGCCTTTCCCTTTTAAAGTTGGGTAATTTCATTACCCCTAATATATTTTTATGGCAAATTATTTCACTGAAAAACAAGAATTGGAATAAATACAATAATATTTTTGTTGTTAATATAAACACAAAATTAAACTAGATATATTGTATAGTTTATTTTTGTTTTTATGGTTTTAGCATTCAAAGGAAAATTTGTAAGAAGCGGAAATTATGTACTATTGTTCAAGAAGAAAGGGTAGCTTCATTAAGGATTAGGGGATGTAGATTACAATTAACAATTGTTCAAGAAGACTCGTGGATATTCAAAATTTAAAAAAAAAACAGTCCATCGTGGCGACGTGCGCGACAAAGGTGGCAAGGATATCAAGATGGCAAGGTAAAAATCGGGAATAGCTCATCGAAAACTTGAAATGATCTATTTTCAAACCACCAGAAAAATATATAGCTAACCAAAAGACTGAGATATTTAGGCACTAACAGATTTTATTCTTAAGGCCGACATACATAATATTTTTGATAATTTAAGCCTGTGTAATGTGCATATACATAATTAATACAAGACACATCGCTTCCGTCGCCGGTTCATTGATGATTCACTAGCGCCTCTTAAGTGGATACGTGCCAAGTCTAGAACATTCCATACGTGGCCTGTTGAACTCAAAACCATAAGTACTCATCCCATACAGGAATGCAAATATTATTGTATAACTTAATACAGAGACAATTGAGTTGATGGTCATCTTATGATAACTCATTTCATACGGAGTTAGTATGAATAATGTTCAATAAAGGTATCAATTTCATGACTGACATTAGAACATTGGGCCGATGGTAATGTAATAAGTAACTTACATTATTCATTATAAATTACTGGACAGTTAAATGCTCTTATGCAAATAGCTCCTAATGAAGTTCCTCAAGCTCGAAGCATTTTTCGATGTAGAGGAAGCAAACTGGCCTATGGATTAACAATATATGTGTCCTTCCTGGATTAGATCATCCAGAAGTCGCACATAACGCGAGTGCGACACAATGGTAACGTAGCTCGGACGAGCGGTGCATTCGGCGATACATTTAAGGCTTTCACGCCGCTCAGGTTATGGGTAAACAGCCATGACCTGCACGGCGTGAAAACTAAAATAGATAAAATTTCATATATTTATAAAAAATAATAAGTATATTTTCCGGGATGGATGGGAGTAGCAGGAGATTAGCCGTTGAAAGAGGCCTACGTCCTGCAGTGGACCGCTAAGAGCTGATAATGATGATGATGATGTTTAACGTCGTTTAATACCGTTGAAAGTCCTACCACCACCACAGGGCTAAGATAAGTGCAGTGATAAGTACAAAATATTATTATTATTACCAATGTTAGTATCAAGTAAGTTAGGAGTTTCGGTTCCAGCCGATCCGAATAGAAGAAACTGTCAAAGAAATGTTATCTATCTTAATTCGAGCTGCGACTAGTCTCTGTATGATTATTGTAATTACAAAACAAGTATTGTACTTATAATAACATGCTGGCGTTCTTCATTAGGTCCTGCTGACATTTGAAATTTAAACATATTTTGAATAAGTGCATTTATATTATTATCGTTTCACAAATTACAAATGTATACTTAAAAATATAAAAAAATAAACTCAAACAATTGACAATGAATTTTTTTTTTGCAAATCCCTTCCTATAATACGTGTTTATTAGAGAAACCACATTTATGTATATAAAATGAAATTATGCTCTCTTCCTGAACTGTAAAGGTGTAAGACAAAGGATTAATATGCAAACCACGTGTCTGAATAGACGTCCGCTGGCGTCTGCTCTCGACCACAACATGCAATATTCTATTCAATGGTTGCATTAGCTTCTTGGGCAATATATATTTGTTCATCGACTGTTGGTAATTCTATATGTAGACATGATTGAAAATGTATGTGTAATCTACACTACTATAAGAGCTGTATTGGGTTATCATGACCGGGGAGGTACCTCTCGCTAAGTGGTAAGTACGTTGTCGAATCACACGCGCTTTGTGGGTTCTCATTCATTTGGACGAAATGAGGATGCATAAAAATTATGCGGATGTCTATGGCCGTCGGTAGTCATTAAATAGTAATAGAGTACACACTCGTACAGCATAGTGTAGCATAGTACAGTCGTATAGCATCCCTTGACGCCATTATTATGCTGCACCGAATTTGATGAGTTCATTCGTTGTTGGGTATTGCATATTTGCTGTGAGTTACACATAATACTAGGCCCTATCTGTAGGTTGCTGAATCGGTGATGCGACAAAACCACCCAAAAAAAACCTACAAATGGCTTGTCCTTGCCGAAATTCAAACCTGCCAAGGTTTAGCAGATGGTAATGAAGTAATTTCATAATTTATTAAAAACATATCCATTACCGTCACGAATAAAATTACCCACCCGCAGGGAGGAAATTTAATAAATACGAAAGCCTCTACGCATCACAGCGTGAACTTGTTATCGGCGTGGCTACACTTCCTGGACAGGAAGCGATGGAGCCAGTATGACGGCGTATAATTCTCTTATGAAGTTTGAAATTTTAGTAAAAGAATAAAACCATCTACAATATGTTTGAGATTACACATTTTAGAGAAACCAAATCTTTCATTGTCTACTCCAATGTGAATTATGAAAAATTCCTTCATTATTTTGGACCGAATAATTTTACGAGCCGTACAATTTTTCTACAAGTTTATCAAAAACAACGTTAACAATCTTCTTATTGCTAATAGTTAAAGAATTGTTCTATAGTAGCTGTAATTCTAAGATCCCTGGTGATGATTAACTAAGAAATAAATCATTTCCTTTGCCCCCGTCTATATGATGACCGGCTGGCTCAGTTAATATCACGTGACGTGATAAGGTTAATCCATGTGTTACGCCAGAGGTCGCAGGTTTGAATTCCGCCTAGGTCATCTTTATAAATCTATTATATGTATTTCTATAATAAAAATCTTAAATATATAAAATTTCCCAAATTTATAAAAATGTGAAATATACCCGTATTTCCGTTGTACTAGTACTAGTACCTGTAACACAAGCCTTTACGTTAACTTAACACAGGGCTAGGCTAACGTGGTGTTATAAACACCACGATAGCCACCACTAGTCCACAGATATTATATTATTATTCTTTTTTTTTCTCGGCTTTCACCGGAGTACTGATGTGCACGAGCCTAAGCCAAGTAGCATATTAGATGGATAACATTTTTAATGTTATGTGGAATGAGTGGTAGATACCCATGACACAATTCATTCCTGGTTTATTTGTAAAAAAATTCTCACTATTCGGCAAGTGTTCAGAATAACTGCTTTCTGGAGAAAGTGATAAGTGTTTGGTGGTAGCTGTAGAGTCTTTAATGATTGGTGCAATTGTATCGGTACAACACCTGTACAGGATATTACTGTTGGTGCTATTATTACTTTTTGCAGATGCCAGAGACGAGTTATTTCATCTTTTAATTCTATTTATTTTGTAAGTTTTTAAGATATGGTACTTTGGAGGTTATGAGATTTAGGGACTGCTATGTTAATTATGTATCCTGTATTACTTGATTTATTTATTAGAGTAATATCAGGTCTGTTATTGTGAATAGTTCGGTCGGTGAGGATTGTTCTGTCGAAGTAGAGTTTGGTCGTTATGTTTTTCAGCACTTTGTGGGGCTTGTATTTATAGTAGTGTTCTAAGTCGGTAATGAAATGATATTGTTGAGCAAGTTTCTGGTGAATTATATTAGCAACTTGGTCATGTCTATGTTTGTAGTCAGTTTGAACTATTGCTTTGCATGCACTTGTAACGTATTGAATAGTTTCTGGTGAGCTATTGCATTTTCTACAGGTCGATACCTGTATTGAGATTTTTTGAAAAAATAATGTCTTAATGTCATGACTTGTTTGTTGTGTAAATTTGCTATGTCGATTATACCTCGCCCTCCTTCTTTCCTCGGTAGCGTTAGTCTTCGTATACAGGATCTCGGGTTGTGTTTACGATGTTTAGTCAATGAAGTGTTTATTTTACGTTGTAGAGTTTTGAGGTCGGTTTTACTCCAGTTTATTATGCCAAAAGAATACGTGAGGATGGGTATTGCAAAAGTATTTATGGCTTTAACTGTATTACGGGCGTAGAGCCGTGATTTAAGTATTGTGTTGAGGCGATGTTGGAATTCAAGTTTCAGTTTTTGTTTAGTCTCCTTGTAAATAATTTGATGTGACTGACTGTACCCTAAATATTTTTAAATTTCGTTTTCGTCAAGTGTCTTGATTCCAGTGATATTCTCGCTCCGTTAATTTTGGCAGCCGTCCATGTTGCACAATACAATATTGTTTGAAAATGGTTGAATTCAGTATCGATAGTAATGCAATCAGTGAGGATCACATTATTAATATATTGTACTATATTTGATAACTTTTTAGATGATTTTTGTTTCGGAATGTATATTCGTCGGGTTGGGTCGGTATCTTTGAAGTGTTGTAGTGTTTGCAAGAATATATTGTATATAGAGATATCTCTTATTGGCTGCTGAATATTGAGTTCACACGTTTCTAAGATATTCAAACGTTGTGTGTAAGGTGTTTCCAAATGAAGCCTCAAATGTTGATGATGTTGTGGTTCTTCATGTTGGGCATCTTGTTCAGTGTCTAGATTCTCGTTTGAAATGTTTAAGGATAATTCGCCGGCTATTCCTTGTTTAATTTAATTTAATTTACTGTCACTTATATATTTATTATTGATGATTGCTTTTCGTTGGTCCGTAATGCGTTGTTCGCTAAGATTTGCAAGGTTAGGGAATCTGTTTATAAAAGCTTCGTGCAAAGGTTTTCGGTAAGAGGTTCTATTACTTTCTAATTGAGTAATTCTGTAGTAAGCTTCTATAATAAATTCGTTGTGTTCGTTTGTCCATTTGAATCGTGTACGTGCATGCGAATGTTGTGGTATGTGTATTGTGATAACGGTTGCAGAAGAAGGGTTGTTAGGTAGATTGTTTAGTTCGTCTTTCACTTCATTATAGATTTGATCTATTATATTTTGTTGTAATAATTTATTTTGAATTATAGCTCGTCTTTGATCGCCTACTCTTTGGCGGCTTACATGCATATTTGGGAATTGTTCGATGAATTTCAAATAAAGCGGTTCTATGTATGCTTTGGTGTCAGTATCTAGTGATGTTAGAAATAGGTAAGTGCGTAGTATGAACATGTTCATTTCAGCAGTCCATCGTCTGCGCTTATGGGGAGCCCTCAACGTGGGTGCAAGATCTATGTCAAGGTTGACATCTTGCACAGCATCGTCTCGGAAGATAACAGATGATGAAGAAGACGTTCGCCGCGTCATCTATGATGCATGAGATGTGAGTAAAGATGAAAATAATGATTGTTGATCGTTGTTGAAGATTTCTTAGATATTCCATCGCCCCTTGCATTCGCTGGGAGATTATATCTCGTGGGGCGAATTGCTCTGCCTATTTGCGTTTCCAACACGTGATTTAAATCTGTAGCAGTATTACACTGAATAGACGTATGCGCAATGATGTCCCCCCCAGAATACGAGGGACTGCCTGAGTCGTTAGACTCAGGGCGGGATTCTCCATCGCATATAGCTCCGGTACCCGCCTGGGGTATTTTTCTATTTCTCAGGCGCATATCACATGTCTTTTTGGTTTTGGGTTTGGGACCGTTAGTTGGGAGAGTATGTTAATACCAAGAAGTTATAGACTACACAAATCATATGATTAGAGTTCTAGGTGTTCGTGACCCGATTTTGTTGCCTCCCCTAAGCCCCCTCACCACGGCAAGGTGGTCCCACGAAGGGATTATTATTACTGTTATTATTATTATTATTTATATTTTTTTTATTATTATGAAATTTTATTTTCACTCTTCTAGAGAGGTACGAATTATACTACAAGCACGGGCTTACGCGAAGTACTGAAGTTATATGATTAATTACTATATGAATTTAAATTGGTCCTTGCCCACAAATTTTCTTACAATTCTGCAAGTATTTAGTATGGTCGCTTTTTGTAGAAGTATGTATGTGGATCTGGGAATATTTAGAGTGTTGAGACTGGTGTGTAACGTTGACGGTATGACTCCTGTAGAGGAAATTGTTATTGGATCTGTTTTGACGGTTTGTACATGCCATTGTGATTTAATTTCTATGGCCTAGGCTGTGTATTTTGTGATTTTTTCAGTGAGTGTTCTTGTAAGATTATGCGTATTTGGGATGGCTATATCGATAAGGTAAACAATTTTATTATTTTTATCATACAAAGTTATATCGGGTCTATTGAAGTGTATTATCTCGTCGGTAATTATTGTTCTGTCCCAGTACAGTTTATATCCTCTTGAATTCAATACGGTTTGAGGTTTTTGTATTTGTAATATGTAGTTTTTTTCTGTGGTTAGTTTATATTTGTATGCGTGGTATTGGTGTATTATTGCTGCTACCTGATCATGGCGGTGTCTGTAGTTTGTCTGTGCTAGCGATTTACAGGCACCCGTGATACGCTGAATTGTTTCAGAAGAACTGTGGCAGTATCTTAAGTTATCAGTTACAAGCGTAGGATCGTGTCTAATGTGTTTCCTGTAATTTTGTGTATCTATTACTTGATCCTGGATAGCCATCATAAACCCTTCCGTTTCTGGAAACAGTTCTCTCTTGAGCCATGTGTTCGACTCATATTTGTCAACATTAGAGTTGGACAAGTCGTGGCGATGTCTACCGTGTAGTGACTTTTGTGTTCAAGTGTGTATTTTTTCTTGTACTTTGGTAATAATTTCATTTTTCTGAGGCAGATAATCTCTCAGGTTGAGTGGTATGTGATTAAAATCGGCGCGTACAACAGTGTTATGTAGGATTTAATGTGTTATTCGAGAGTGAACAATTGATCTGAGCTTGGTGATTTGCTTATTGTGTAAATTTTTTATATCGATTATGCCTCTACCTCCTCCGCTCTTAGACAATGTAAGACGTTGTATGCAAGAGTGTGGATGGTGTTTTCTGTATTTAGTCATCTGTGTGTTAATAATGCGTTGGTGTCTAGTTAAATCTGTTTGGGACCACTTGATTATACCAAATGAATTAAAGTATTTTGTGCATTCATTTGTGTTTTAAGGATTTTGTATTATATTCGGTCCCTGAAATTTTGAGTAAGTTTATTTTTTGTAACTCGTTGATGTATTTGCTGTGTTTGGTGATAGCATAAGTATTTATATCCTGTTTCATTATCTACTGGTCTTATTTGTTCCCCATTTTCTAGTGTGTAAGTATTGTTTTCAACTTTGTCTCTATGAATTGATTTTATTTGTCATTCAAGAACTCCTGTTATATCTGCTAATTTGTGTAGTTTAGTTAAATTGCTTCCATAAAGTTTTATATCGTCCATGTACAATAAATGTGATAATGTGTGGTGCCTGTCATCAAATTTTATTTGGAATCCTACATTTGCGTTATTGAGAAGGTTTGATAGTGGGTTGAGTGCTATACAGAACCGGAGAGGACTCAGTGAGTCGCCTTGGCAGATGCCACGACGGATGTTGATTTTGTCTGTCTGTATTGTCTTGCTGCCGTTACAAAGTTTAAGGGTGGTATTCCAATTCTGCATAGTTTTTGATAAAAATGATATAAGCGTGTGTGAATTTTCTAGTGTTTTAGTATGTAATTAAGCCACGAGTGCGGTACAGAATCATAAGCTTTTTTATAATGTACATGTAATGTACGTACATAGTGTAGATATTTCTTTTCTTTTGCATTGACTGTTTGGATGCTACTGTGTCGATGATAAGTTGTCCTTTACATCCTTGGCTGAATTTACGGCATCCTTTTTGTTGCTCAGCGAGTAACTGATTCAAATTTATGTGTTTGTATTAGAGGTCACTAATGCAAGAGGTTATTATTTTATAAATATTTTGAAGACAAGTAATTGGTCGGTATTTAGCGGGATCTTTGGTATTTGTAAGATCTTTAGGTAGCATGTAAGTAGTTTCTTGTGTCATATAAGGTGGCATATAGTCTGGGTGTTGTAGAAAGTTATTAATTAATATGTGTTAGTAAAAATGGGTGAGACTTGTGAGTTTCTTGTATCAGTAATTATGGATTTTGTCTGTTCCAGTCGCCTTCCAGCTATGAGTTTTGGCTATTACTGAAGTCAGTGAGTCAATATCAATAGCATCGAATTCCATTTCTGGTATGTTTTGAAGTGCGTGTTGGTTTTCGGCGATCCAATTACTATTGTTGTGAGTTACTGGGTTAGACCATATGTTAGACCCGAATTCGTGTAATGCTTCTGGAGTAGGCGTTTCTGTAAGTGAGGTATAGCTTGTGTTATTCGTAGTCAACGTTCTACAAAATTCTTTCTCGTTTGTGCAGAACATCATGTTTTGTGTTTTCCTTAGTGCTGTTAACTTGTAACGGCGCAGTCGGATTGCTAAGGCCATTAGCTTTTGCTTTAAAGTGTCAATGAAATGGGAAATCTCTGTATTGTCAGGTTCATGTTGTGAGTGTATTCCATATTGGAGTTTAATGCGTTCAAAGTGTTCCCTAAGTGAGCGGATCGTGTTCCCCGTACGTAGTGTGTGAGTATACCGATATCTGCTCTCAGGTTAGTAATTCTTCTTTCAAGACGTATTTGCCACGCTGAAGTTTTGTTTCTATTGTTAGTGCATTTTAGTGTCGTATGTATTTTACCTCCAATGTATGTGATTGCCGTATGTGCAGTGCAGTAGTAAAATTTGTAAGTATTGTTTGTAAAGTAGAGGAATCTGTGGCTGCAGAAATATGTTTAGATAATATTTTTACATTTATTGAGTAAATTAGAATAGCGAATTGTCTACTTGGTTTTTGTTTGGGTATAAACGGTCTTAAAGTGGGATCTAGATCTTTAGACTCAACTAATGTCTTCTTGAATAATTCTTCTATTCCCTGTAGTTTTTCTACGGAAAGTAATCTTGGATTATTATGTTGGTTTCGTGTAAGGTTGTGAATATGGTCCTCTTCATTTGCAGTCGGTAACTCTAAATTGGGTTCTTGATTATGGGTATTTTGATTCGGTATTCAGAGTTTGGAGACGGTCGGCGTCGAGTATATCAGTACCAGCTTCTAATTCTGTGGCTACTTCATCTTTTATTTCCTGTACTCTAGTGTTAGCAATGTATTTATTCCTAATAATGATTCTAAGTTGGTCCGAGAGTCTCTGATCAGAAACATGTGGTAGGTGAGGATAAGCAGTTATTACAGCTGCACACAGTAAAGGCCTATAAGCTGTTTTGTTTGATTCGAGTCTAGTTATTTTGTAATAACTGCGTAGTATAGTTTCATTCACTACGTTGCTCCAGGATAATCTTTGGCGATTGCTGCCGATGTGTTCCTGGGTTTATTTGGCGATTTTGTTGTAAATCTTGTGTTCTTACGTCTGTTGTGCTAGATTTAGTGCGTGAAGACAAAGGCCCCCTCAGAAACGTAGGGCTGCCCGAACCAGATGAGTTAGAGCCACCGGAGTCGGGGAGGGACTCCCCGGCAGAACCGGAACCCTCCTGAGTAGTCATATGTTTTAAATTCGCGTCCATGTTCCGTGTTTACTTCTTCTCCTAGTTGGTGACCGTTAGTTTAGAGAGGATAACAGCCAAGTTGTTATAATAATAGTACCTCCTATAAATAGAGTAATATAGTCTAGGTGGTCAGGTGGACTCCATGTATGTTCATCCTCCGTGTAAACCCCCGCACTACGTCAAGGTGGTCCCCGTGGGGGGTTATTATTATTATTATTATTATTGTCATTATTATTACATCTCTACATATTATAAAACATAGTCCCGAAACTGTATGTAATGTTTTTTTTTTCAATATCTACCGGATTTTCGCTAATGGATAGAAAGATTCTCGAGAAAACTTGTGGTTTGTAATTTGTTAAGTTAGCAATCCTGTCTGTGTTATGCTCGGGCAAAGCTGGGGTGGATAAACTATGGAACATTAACCAGAAAGAAAAACTTGAGGGAAAAATCTTGTTTGGCTGCAATAATAAATAATAAGACACTAAGCTTCACGCGGTGCAATAGTGTAGTCGGGTAACAGTATTCGGCTAGATTATGGTGATTGTCACGCCTATTGTTTCCGCGACACGGATATATGTACACATACATGTCCCTCTCTGCGCGACAGATATTATCCGACGGTAATATCGAAGTCTGGTTCAGATATTATTTGACAGTATTATCTAGTCGGATTGCCGATTTAGGTTTGATAATCTAATTATAGACATTCATGTTTTGTGTATGTATTGTCGAGTTTTCACTTAGACGCTCTGGTGCTATTATATAATTAAAAGAAGATAATTTCTATAATTAAAAGAGTTGGAAAAGAGAGTAATGATATAACGGACTAGATATATTCCTTGAATAACAGTGTAACAATAATCAGTATTTGTTAGGAATAAAATAATATAAGCTAACTGGGAAAACAATATTCATGTCCGTCAAGCTGGGAATTTCAGTATAACAGACACTTTTCCAATAATATTTTATTATTTTGAAAAAAAAAAAACGAAATATGATATTGCGAAAGGGGGAGTAGAGTTTTAAAAATCTAACGCACCCTTGCATGGGGGTAGGGGGAAATACACTTGGCCAAAATCATTCTTACGTAATTAATGAATGGCCCCCTTATTCACATTTATTGCACAGCCCTTTGGCAAAGTCTAACTTGGGCCGATGTTTCCCTTGACTCATCGCGGAGTTTGGATAAAAAAACAGCATAGTCATTACACCTGTGTCCAAGATAAATGAGGTATCTAAGTGTGAAATGGAATGAAATGTTTTTTCTTTTTTTTTTTTTTTGTTCGAAACATTATTATTCTATTGCATTATCTTATTGCAACACCTACACACACTACCTGACCCCACCCAGGACTGGTGAGGGCGCGTATATGCGTTTTACCAAAATTAAAATCTCTCCTGATCTACAAACGAGTAATGTACTTCATGTTACTCATAGTTGCGTATAGTGATTTGTGAATAACCGTTGTTTAAACACGCTCCATTGACTGAGCACGCGTTATCTCATAATGGTGCTAATTCCGACCGACACCGTCCATTCACACAGACTGTGTACATTTACTAGGCGAGCCAGATCATAGTGCACAAAATGATTGCATGTTACGTTCTGCAATAGTAGTAATACACCGAGCAATATACTTCTTATAGAACAATTGTAGATCTCAATGGAAATCCATATAAGATATATAGATATCGAACGAATGGCGTAGTGGTAACGTAAGCAGCCACGGCTTTTCAGCGTTCTCTACGTGCTCGAGGGTTCTAATCTTCTAATGCCGGCCAGGTTTTGGATGACTTTATTTTGTTGTCTTCATATATATATATATATACATACATATAT